>JAUTDX010002504.1:0-55510 GCA_030844895.1 Ambrosia x helenae | reverse complement strand
TAAAATGACGACTCTAAACAAGATGTTAGAAATGACCATGAAGTAGGCAAGTCAAACTCACCACCTAAATGATTTCGGTTAATTGATTATTATTGGTGGAAGGACAGGTTTGAAGACTGGGCAAAGTTCTATATGATGAGAGGATGGAAATGCATTGAAGATGGTTACATAAAACCCACTAGAACTGTTGAAGGTAGAACCATCACGATAGACATTAAAGCCATGAATGAAGAGCAGAAGATGATATTCAAAGCTGAGAACAGGGCACATGCTGCCATCACTATGAGTCTACCACAGAAAATTTTGCATACCTTTAGAAGATACAAAGATGCAAAAGAGTTGTGGGAGCTCTTGAAAAACGTTCAAGGGGAATGATAATGTGAAGGAAATTGAGTTGATTTACTTAAGAAACAGTTCGCTGCCTTTAGGGCGTTCATTGGGAAACCTTTGAAAGATAATAATGAGATATTACCATCTTGTTTACTGAGCTAGAGAACTTCAACATTAACTACACTGATGTTGAGATTACCACCAAGATTCTAGATGCTTTACCTGCAAAGTGGGAAGTCTATACACTTCTTATTAAAGAGAACCCGGAATCGCTACATACATGGTTGACGATGTGATGGGAAAATTGAGGTCCTATGATCTAGTGATGAAGAGGAAAGATGTCAAGGTTCAAGATCCGGGAGAATACTATGGGAAACCGTCATCAAAATCCCTTATCTGGTGGCACATCCAGCAGCAATGGGAATGCAACTGCATTCTTTTCGGTGAAAGTGCTAGTAATATAATGTTAGATTTTGACGGTGAAGTTTGTTTTGTGTCTGTTTCAGGTGAGGTCAACAAAAGTGAAGGACATTCCCTCAGGAAAAGACAAGGGAAAGAGCACTGCTGAGTCCAACAAATCTGACTCCAAATGTTGTCACAAGTCATGCAAGTCAATGCCTATGAGTGGTCAAATCAGCAGAAGAGCAGCTTGCAGTATTGTCTTCCTTTGTAGCGTCTTATGAGAACTACACACAAGGGAAGATAAATGATCTGGCAACGTTTGATGATGAACTATGATCAAATCGATTCGGATGACTTTGAGGAAATGGATCTCCAGTGAATCTTGCTATGATTGCAAGAAGAGCAAGAGAGTTCAGGGAAAGGACTGGAAAGAAGCTAGTTGGAGGCAGACCTGGTTTTGATAAGTCAAAATTTAAGTGTTATAACTGCTACGGGTACGGGCACTTCGCCAGAGAATGTGCCAGACCAAAGAGCCAAAATCAGGAAACACCACAAGGCAAAGCTCATTAGTGGCGCCTACTAAGAGCAACCTTAGCTCAAAGGCACTAATGGTGGCCAAGCCTGATGGTTCATATGATTGGAGCAGTGTTTTATTAGATGGAGCTGATGGTTCAAGAATTAGGCTCTAACGACTGAAATTGTAGAAGAAGGGACTGACACTGACGAGAAACCTATTGAGTAAGTGACTGATGAACAAGTTAATGAGACAGAGACAGAAATGAATGAGTGTAAGATGAAATGAAGCTGAAGCAACTACAACAGAGAGTGAAGCAAACAAGGAGGTATCTACCCAGTGTTGGATCTGACAGCATCAACTGAAGAGATGTCTGCTAAAGAATTGATGGCATACATGGCAGACTTATCATCAAATGAGAAAAATGCTCCTTTATCTTTAGTTGTAGAAGCTTGTATTACGTTTGTTGATTATGCTGAGCGTATTTTGTTGCTTGTGAAAGAGAATGATAAAGTAGCTGAGCATAATACTGAGTTAGTTGTGCTTCTAGACAAAGAAAAAGAGTTTAATATGGAAATAAGAGTAGAGAAGGGAACCTGAAAACTTCCCTTGATGCTGCTAAGAAAGATCTAAAAAAACTAAACTATACCCTTAGGGAAAAGATAGATTACCTTAATCTAACGTAGTTGGTCTTAGTTGATAAACAAAAGAGATTGCTAAGAAAAATGCTTAAATAGACCAACTTAAGGTTAAGGTAGTCGATCTGAATGGGCAAATAGATCAAGTTCGCACTCAAAATATCTTATTAATGCCCTAATAGACTCTAGAAAAGAAATCAAGAAGCATAAAGATGATAATGGTGGCTTAGGTTACCAAGATGTATCTCCTCCTACAACAGGAAACTATTTGTTTCTACCAACTGAGAAGAGGTAATTGAGGAAATTTGTAAGCCTAAGCTAGATGAGGTGCAAGTTGATGTAAGTGAAAATGAGGTTAGTGCTGAAAGTGGTAGTTCATCCAGTGTATCTGAGGATGAAGAAACAGGTAAAGTGTTCAAGAACACTAAGGGGACGGGGTTAATATAACTAATACTGTTAAAACTAACCAACCTGAATCAAAGAAAGATAACCCAGTGATTTCAAAAACTCAAACCAAAATGGATGAACCAAAAACAATTTTGAAAAATCCTACATTTGTTAAACAAGGTGAAGCCGAAATAGAAGAAATCAAACAGGGTACCGCTGAATGTTCAGGTAACACTTCACCCAAATCTGCTAGCAATGAGGGATCGACCTTAAGGGGACAATACGAAAGCCCCTTGAGAAGCGGTCTTGTTTTAAATGTCATCTAAAAGGTCATGTAGCTAGAATATGTACTGCCAAAAAGAAGGAGAACACTGCATCAACGAATGCAAAGAAAGGTGAGACTCCTGCTAAGTCTGAAAGCAGGAAAGAGGTTAGCAACTCTGCAAAGAAATCTTTGCAGAGGCAATTAGAGAATGAATATGATTGTGGGTCTAGGTATCCAGGCAAACGACCAGTCAATAAAATTTTTGAAAACCCTGTGTTTGTCCCTAAACAATGGTGTTGGCCAGGCAAGCACCTCTGGTGCTATACCTCCTAAGCAGGCACCTCATGCTAATGCCAACAAATACCAACCACCACATAAGCAACAACGCCACCAAAGTCCAAAAGGTGACAACTTTTATTATGCAAATAATCAAAATATTCAAAATGGTTATAGGGATAGACCTTATTCAAATAACCAAATTTTTCTAAAATAATTACAATCAGGGATATTCAAACAGAAGGAGTTATCCTCAAAATAACAATAATAGGCCAATGAATCAGAGAGGATATGACAATCCTCATAATCAAAGGCTCTACAGGCATTTTGACCGAATAAATAGAAACAGCCCACCAAGATCCAGGACTCCAGTGGGGAGTGATGGATACTGGGGAGTTCACTGTTGTCTTTGAAATGGGACTACCCAAGACTTTCACAGCTTAGGTCCCCTACTCTAACTAATTCTCTTTGTAAATGCTAGAGCTGCTGAGGAGGGTTATCAACTGGTGGTATGTTGATAGCGGCTGCTCCAGGCATATAACAGGGAGTTGAGATTGCTGATTGAATTTATGAAATGTGATAGAGGATATGTGAACTTTGCGGGCGCCAAAGGCGAGCACATCTCAGGAAGGGGAAGGTCACTAATGGCAAGATCACCTTAGAAGGAGTGAACTACATTGAGGAGCTTAAACACAATCTCAATAGTGTCTCGCAAATTTGCGACAAGGGGCATTCGGTTCACTTCACCAAGACTGAAGCTTTAGTGTTGAAACCAGGGGTGGTAATTCCAAAAGAGTGATAATTATAAGGGCTCCTAGAAGAAACGACACGTATATCATGGATATGAGCATTCCTGACGATTCTTCAAAGGAGACCACATGTCTATTATCCAGAGCATCTGCATCAGATTCACTTCTTTGGCAAAGGAAGATGGGACACATCCATTTCAGGAAGCTGAACTACATTGTCAAACATGGTTTGGTAACGGGTGTTCCTTTGAAAAAATTTCGGATTGAGGACAAATGTGTCCCTGTATAAAGGAAAGCAACACAAGAAGCCTCATCACCCAAAAACTGTAAATTCCATTTCTGCTCCTTTCGAACTACTTCACATTGATCTTTTCAGTCCAATGAATGTTCGAAGCATTGGTGGAAAATATTATTGCCTTGTGATTACTGATGATTTCTCTAGATTCTCGTGGGCGTTTTTCTTAGGTACGAAGGATGAAACTGCTAAAATCTTGACAAATTTCATTTTTCAAGCAGAGAATCTGTTCAACACCACACTGAAGAGGATCGATAGAGACAACGGCTCAGAGTTCAAGAACAGCAACGTTTTCAATCTTTTGCATTCGCAAAGGAATTGAACATCAATTCAGTGCTTCCTATGAGCCTCAACAGAATGGAGTCGCAGAGAGGAAAAACAAGACTTTGATTGAATTTGCTCGGACCATGCTAGCTGATTCTAAGCTTCCCGTCCACTTTTGGGGAGGCCGTGAACACAACATGTTATGTCTTGAATAGGGTTTTTACCATTAAGAAACACAATAAAACGTTTTATGAACTCTTGAACGGTCGTAAACCCAATATCAAAGATTTTGAGCCATTTGGGATGCCTTGCACAATCCTGAAAAATAAAAACCAACCTAAATTTGGTGATGTGGCAGACGAAGGATTCTTCCTTGGTTATGTTCCCGACTCACCAAACAAACGAGTTTTTAATAAATCCAAGGTGTAGAAGAAATTGCTTTTAATATCGAAATAACAAGTTACTCACCACCAGATAGTGCACAGGAACCAAGTTGGATGTTTGATTATGATTTTGTTTTTAAGTCCTTTAATGTTCCTCACACCTTTAATGCAGAACCACCAGTCGTAGATCAAGTGATTGTTTTTAAGTCCTTTAATGTTCCTCACACCTTTAATGCACAAGCAGTCTTCATCTACAGACGAGGTTACTGATACTGAAGAAGAACCATTCACAAATCCGTTCGGGGTAGGTTCTACTGATGATGAAGTGACTGCAGGTGAAATAGGCTCCAACTTAGATGAAGAACTGCCGATAGACACTGTGATTTAGACACGCCAAATAAAGATCATCCAGTTGACTACATACTAGGAGATCCTAATGCGGTATTCAGACTAGAGAAGTTTTGTGACTGCCAACTGCATGTACGCAAGAATCATTGACTCGGGGATTGTGAACAAATGCTTGAAGTGCTTTATCTCACAAATTGAACCAAAGTGTTTATCAATTGGCTCTTCGTGACAATTCATGGGCAGAAGCTATGCAGGAAGAGCTTGCTCTGTTTAGGAAGCTCAATGTCTGGGAGTTGGTCGATCTCCCTCGGGTGCACATGAAATTGGTACCAAATGGGTTTTTCGGAACAAGAAAGATGACAATGGTGTAGTGATCAGGAATATGGGCTCGACTTGTGACAAAGGGGTTTAATCAACAGGAAGGGATTGACTTCAAAGAAGTGTTTGCACCAGTTGCAAGGCTGGAAGCAATTCGTCTGTTTCTAGCTTTGCATCTCATAAGGGCTTTAAATTGTATCAGTTAGACGTTAAAAGCGCCTTTCTGTAAGCTAAAGTTCAAGAGCTGGTGTATGTCTCACAACCATTGGGGTTCACTGATCCAGAATATCCAGATCGGGTTTACAAACTTGATAAGACCCTTTATGGACTTCATCGGGCTCCTCGGGCTGGTATGAGACACTATCTTCTTACCTCTTGAATAATAGCTTTGAAAGACGAAAAATAGATAGTACACTTTCATTTGAAGAAAAGGAGACGATTTTCTGCTAGTTTAGGTGTATGTGAATGACATCATCTTCGGATCATCTAATGAAGACTTATGCAAGGAATTTGAGAAGGTCATGAAGAAAAAGTTCGAGATGAGCGCGATGGGGGAGTTGAAGTCTTTCTTGGTCTGCAAGTGGATCAGAAGGCAGATGGAATGTTTATCCATCAAACCAAGTATGTGCATGACATCCTGACTCGTTTCAAAATGAATGATTGCACACCTTACCATACACCTCTACCAGTGAATCACGGACTCAGCCTAGATACAGAGAGTGACAAGCATGTTGACCCAACAGAATATAGGGCAATGATTGGTTCTCCTATGTATTTAACTGCTTCTAGACCTGACATTATGTTTCCAGTTTGTCTTTGTGCCAAGTTTCAGGCTGATCCAAAGGAGTCCCACCTGATTGTTGTTAAACGGATAATGGGATGACTAAAGGGGAAACCCAAATTAAGTCTTTGGTATCCATCGGATGGTGGATTAGATCTAGTATCCTATACCGACTCGGACTATAGAGGATGCAACCAGAACAGGAAAGTCAACGACTGGTGGCTGTCAACTGCTTAGGGGAGATTAGTATCCTGGCGATGCAAGAAGCAAACCTCTGTAGCGGTATCCTCATGTGAGGCTGAATACGTTGCAGCTGGTTGTTTGCTGTTCATAGGTTTTGTGGATACAGCAACAGATGCGGTATTACATTTTGAATTTTCTAGAAACTCCCATAATGATTGACAATAAAGCTGCCATATCCATAACTGAAAACCCAACTAAGTTTTCTAAAACTGAACATATTCATATTGGACATCACTTTATAAGGATTTGTTATGAAAAGAAAATGGTGCATTTAGAAAAAGTTGACACAAAAGAGAATTTGGCAGATCTTTACACCAAGGCATTTGATAGGGTTCGTTTTGATCTGTTGGTGCAACTGAATGGGATGAGGAATCTGAATGATTTCACGTTTCCCATAAGTTACTGAAGTAATTTTTGTAAATATTATTGTCTTTATTAAAAAAATGAGTTGTCACGGTGTAAAAGAGAGGATATGATAGTACATCAGCTGCTTGACTGTCGCACTTAAAATAGAACAGAGAACTTAAATTGCCAAGTGCGACTGCAGCTCCATCATGTGATACACCAGTAGGCAAACACACAACGCTACTCAGCCTATAATAATAATATAATGAATAATAATAATAATAATAATAATAATAATAATAATAATAATAATAATAATAAGCTGGACTATGGTACATGTGGGGAATATAACATAGGCGTACGATTTTATGATCTTAATTCTTGCGTTGATTGATTTCCAAAATCAGAGGTTTCGGGTCTTTATATTGTTGATCTAATCCGGGATAACCTGGCTGTCCTTGTGCTGCATCCACATATATGCTGACCTAGAAACAGCCAGATATCTTAAAAGAGCAAATCCAAAGGAAAAATGCCAAAGCCCTCTATGCTAAAAGGCTATCTCAAAAAGCCCAAAGCAAAAATTCGTACCAAATGGTATTTTCCCTAACGCTGGTTGAGAACACACCGGTCACTTTGCTGCATCCACAAATATGCTGACCTCACCACCGTGTGTCTCATACCTTGTAAATTATACGAATAACAGCAATATACTCACCTGTTACGTTGAAGCTTTGTGCATACCTTGATCGTGGGGGTATTTCATATTGTGGGACACGCAGTACCTAAAGTCTAATGCTCATAATCGTAATAAGTAAAGTGAGGCTTAAAGACAATGATGTAAGTTTGTTTAGTGGATCAATATACTGGTAATCGCATTGGACTGCGACTGTGCTTTTAATAATTTACTTTGAACAATTCTAGCATGTGTGTTCAGTCTTGTTCTAGCTGATATATCCTTTCACTGGTGACATCTCATCCAAAGTAGAGTTTTATTTTTTGAATCTTATTTTTATATTTTTTTATTTTCACTTAATTAGTGTTTTTCTTTATTTTGTTTGTTTATAAAAATTCAAAAATGACAAAAAGATTTTCATTTTTTCATTTCAGGTCTTTATGCACGGGAAATGGTCATTAAAGGGAGTATTCGTACTGTTCAGGAAAATCTCTCGTTTTCATACCAACCAAAATTTTCTCAAAAGCCAAGTCAATGTTTCGTTACAAATCTCTAAACTGAAACTTTTCGGGCTTGGATTTATGTTCAAGGCCCATTTATGAAAAAAATTGGGTTAAGCTGTCTTTACAAAATTGTTTTTAGTCCATATGGACCAATTCTAATTAATGAATGTTTAAGTTGTTTTGTTAATGTTTGGGAAGTGAGATTGTTGCAGACTCACCACAAAGGTTGGAACCTCCTACTGACACTGTGGGAGAAACGGAAGAGAGATGATGATGAGAATGACAAAGACTATCAGCCAGAGGATTCTGATAATGATGGTGATGATGATGTTCGACCTCTCTGGGATCGTCAGAGGAAGAGAGGAGTAGTATTTTTTTCATGAGCCAAGCTCACAAATGCCATTACCAAACTTAGCAGTCACAGTACCACAACCAACACCACTTACACGCAAAAGATAGAGCTTTGATACAGACGCTTCTTCAACAGAATGCTGAGTTGATAAAGCAATTGCAGGCTCAGGGGGAGAATGTGACGTGTGAGGGTGATGAATTGAGGTCGAAGTGGCGTGATGATGATCCCGACAATGATCCTAACCACTCTGCGGGGAGTGAGCCTCCAATTGCTTCAAAAACACTTGGTGTGCAAGCTACTACTCAGGGGGGAGTTGGGTACTGGAGTAGAAGAAGCTACCTCAAGACATTCTTGGTGATCTAAAATGGTGGTACGTTGATAGCATTACAGAAGAGGCAGTGATGGAAGACCAAAAAGAAAAGTGCCTGCTGAGAATTTATGACCCTATGCACCTTGTGAACCTCTCCAGAGCTGACTTGAAGAAGCTGTACAGACAACAAATCTACTATAGAGGAGACTGGAGACATCAGGGTTATCGCTATTAAGGAGCTGTGGATCTTTGTGTGAAGAAGAATTTTATGCTGGCAGCAGCTGGCATTATCTTGAAGACTGAAGACTGCAAAAGGTTGAAGATCCGGAGAGCATTTGTCAAGGGGGAGTTTGTTAGTGCATGTTTGTGTGACAAACGCTTCTCTAGATTAGTATCATTTTTTTATGTTTGGTTGAGAGGTTTATTGTAACATGTTTGACGTTGTTATCAGTCAAGCATAATAGTCTTTTATGTTTTACCCTAGCAAACAAAGAAGTTAGCAAACAATGAAGATAGTCAAGAAAGAAGATGTAAAACAAGGAAGATAGTCAAGTCATCTTCTTTGTTCTGGTGTGTGCATCTTCTTTGTTTGTAGACAGGCCCATGCAAGTACAAATACCTTGCATGGGGTGTAGGCTAGGGTTGGTCTTTTCACATGCTTGTAATTGATATTGTTCCCACTTAAAGTTATCAGTAGACATGCCGGTTTAAATAGTATTCTCATGTTCTAATCATTTGATTTATTCATCGTTTGCATAAACATTTATCAAGGGATTCCACACCTAGATAGATCTGATCTAGCTTGTATCGATCCATTCCACGGACCAACAGATGACTCATGAAAGTTTGACGAAATGGGATGTGTTCAAGCCACAATATCCTCATCGCATAGTTTTACAAGTAGATCAATACAACAAACAATCTACCATTTGTGATCTAAACTACAAACTGCCAACTTGCATGAAGAGGATTCCCATAATGCCGATGGAACAAGATATAAGCAAGAACTTTGCTTTCTAGTATTACAATTGGGGAGCTGGTGAAGCGGTAATAGTCATGGATGCATTGAGGCGCTATACTTTAATCCTATTCATTTTGATGCATTGGATATGGAGCAAGCGTGGAAATTTCATGTTGTGGTGAAGTTTTGTTTCGCATTTGAAGTACATTCAAATTGTGACTAAAAAGGGTTGCTAGGAAAGTACGCGTTGAGGTTGAGGAAGCCAATTCAAGTCAAAGAAGCAGGAAAGACAAAGAAAGCGAAAGAAAAGCTGAAGTTTGTGCTGAGAGAGACGAAGAACAAGTGAATCACTCGAGCTACAGACAAAGGGGAGTTTGTAGATGCACATTTAATATATGTGTCTGTAGCATTCGGGTCGTCAAAGTTGTAAATGCTTCATTTGTGTTTTAGATTTGATGTTTAGGAATTTGGTTCAGGATACCGATCGTACGAATGAAAACAGGGTGAATGCAAGCACGGACCACTTTGGTTCGGACCATTAAAAGGTCGAACGTAAATCTTTATATATATGGCTATTGGGTGACGGCTATTAGTTAGATATATCACTTTGTCTGTGTTCCAGAGAGCCCAAACCCTGTCCAGTTACACCTTTAATTGTGTGTTTTCAGTTAATCGATTCTGTAACAGTTATTATCAAATTAATGATTAATGAAAACTTTGGAAATGGATCTTTACGTCATTTGACATCGATTTCTATCATTTTGCATGAGCGTTAGGTTTCTGCACCTAACTGTTCAGTATTCATGTTGATTACGTGTTAAGTGTTTCAACATGAACACAGACTCCAACGACGACAACTGAGCATTCTAAATATCACGTGCCTCGGGCATATCTGGTTCAAACACGACCGTACTTAAATCCGTAGCGCATAAAACATTCCCTAAAAGTTAAACATAACCGTGTAAGTAAACAATATGATGCAGTAAATTAAAGAATTAAAAATGTTTTATATGTAAAGTATAACTTATATTCAGCCTTGTGGACCAACTTGACCCGAGACACATACATAACAGATTTTTGTTTTATTTCCCTAAAAGTTTTTTACAATATTGGTCTTCACCGAGTCATATAAAGATATCTGCATTATGTGACCAACGAAACAGATAGTTGTTATTAGAAAAAAAAATGTTAATTATATAGAAGCAATATAAAGATGTTTAAAACTTTTGATACAACTAAAAACTTATGTCACAGCTTGAAGAAGAATAACAAAATGATAACGACCTTGTATTCGCTCACCCGTGACGATTCTCCCTACAACGAGCATAATTATTTTGATATTTTGTGTTAATAAGTAAACCATAGTATATAAATATATACATGTAACAAACAACTTATACGTACCGATAATTAGGTTAATTGATCTCATGTCGTGCATAAGATTTTGATAGATGGCACTAATGGATACAAACGGAACCCTTTTGGGACATGGCTCAAAAATGGAATAAGTCTTGTGTGTTCGTTAATAACGATTTTGAAGTTAAAAATGTGCCTTTCTTGTTTTGGCCACTCTGTATATTTGAAGCTTTCAATTTGGAAACCACTTAGTACAAACACATTGCCAACCAAATTAAAATCATCATAAAAGTGCATTAAAGATGCTGGGGTGAATGTGGCTACTTTTTGTCTCTGAATAGAGAAAAGACTTTTAGTGATTTAAATAACAAACAGATTTGTATTTGAAAACAAGGAAAATGACACTTACGACATGATCAATAATGATAACTAATAATTTGTTTTCAGCGACAATAGATAAAACGAACTCGACCCAAACGAAGGAAACAGTATACCAAACTCCGTATTGCGTGAGAGATGAAAAAGATCAACAATGGAATGCACAACCATTATCAGTTAGACCTACAATTTTTATGTTATATGATAAAACAAAATTAATCAAATTGATAACAAACAGAAAGAAATTTGCTTTTTGTAGCCTAACTTGACTTCAAATTCAATATGTATTAATATATACTATATAATAATAATATTTATTGCATAGGAGTACGATAATTTACTTTTCTAACGTATGCACACCAAGTAAGAATGTTGTGTAAAAAACATGTGAGTTACATGTTCCATGAACACACCGTTCGTTGGAAATATAGTTCCTTTAATAGCTTAAACGTGCATCTCACGTGATGTTAATGAAACGCGTCAATGGAAATAGATAAGGAAAAAAACAAACATAACTAAGAACCACAAGTCGTACAGTTAGAAAAGTACACATGAATGGAGAAAAAAGATAACACCAACAGCTTCATAGCAAATGAAAGAAACCATATAAGACCACTAAAACTCGTCGACACAATGGTTTCAGTGTAGATTGCACCATGAAAGCCTTGATAAAACATGAGAGGACAACATGACCACACACCATTCGACCTTACATCCAATTTAAAAACTTCTCCCCATTGAGTTATAGCAATACATGGTTTGTCTAAATTTAGATATGTGATGCTAGATGATAGTGCTAATGGAATATATGCGAGCTGGAAAAAACAAACACACAAGTCCACATGTCGTCTTTCTTCTTCTAGAATTCAAGCTTGCGGGCATGGAATCTGCTATAAAGATACATAAAAAGTTTATCTTTTATATTCATTAAACTAACCCTAGATCCTTCTCCCAAAGCCTTTGGTAACCATATTTCAGAAAACACCTTCGAGTTCACATCAAAATGAAGCATTGTGCGTCACCAGCAAGCCACCATTGAGATACTATGAAGTACAAACCGGTTTTACACAAAGTCTCGTGCGACCAATTATTTAAATCACGGCACAGACATTTTTTTAAGAAAACGATATGTTCTCCATGAGCCCGATCTAAGTGAATACATGTAAATCGTCAATATACCTCTTCGTTGCTTTATGTGTATAATGTTGTAGTCATAAGAAGAGTCAACGAAGAACCAAATAGCATCACTTTGGACTTTGTAGAAACCTTGAGAGTTAGAGTTTGATAGCTTCTTGTATGCATGGGTTAGTGGATTCCAAACAACTAATTCATAAGTGTTCTTAAGGAAAAGACATAACATTCCGTCTACACTTGCTAAAAATAATAAATTATGCGGTTTAGCGTCGAACAAGATATGAATGTCTATGGATCTGGCAAAGTTAACGTAGCTAGGATTCAATTAATGAAGCACACACGCTCGACGACCAGTAAGGAGAGTTTTTTGGTCAGCATATGTATGCATGTAATGACAATGAACCCTTGTAAAGTCTTGTGTTGACAACACTGCTAACCATTGAGTACACACATATGCATTGAGTGACAACCTTTATGGGAAGTCTTGCAATAATCTCATACCGTACAAGCATCTATGAAAGCGCAACCATGATTGCGTTTGGGAACTAATGTAAAATAAGAAAAAAAGAAGAAAATACATCACATAACATGCACGCGGAATTCGTGTATAAAAAATAAGTATTAGTTAGCAGTATTTATGATTTTAAGATGTTAAAATAGTAGTAAACACAATGAGCTTAAAGTGATGATGATTATGTTAGGATTTTGGTAGTAGTTTATAAAACTTTTGATTGTTGGGGCTAAATATTGGGCTTAAACTGTTGCTGATTTGTATACTATATACGATTTGGGCTAATGTTCTATTTTTTGTTTAATTTATTGCAGAGATTTCATATGGAATAACTTGACTTGAAGTATACCCAAAATGATCGGAAATATTTGATCTCTGACAGACTCGTAAGGTAAAACAAATCTACTCAAATAAATTCTATATAATTCGATTTATTTATGGTACTTTTTATTTAAAAGGCAAGCTTTTGAATAGAAGGAAGTTTACCCACTGAGCGTGGATATCTTAAAGATTAAATAGATTTCAATCAGCATATCCATTTACAACATGTTTATGTTGGGTTAAATGTAAATTATGATATGAATTATTTTTTGGTAGAGCATATCCATTTACAATAAGCGGGGAATATATGTAGGGTTGTTCATGAGCCGAACCGAGCCGAGCCAGGTCAAGCTCGCGCTCGGCTTGGTTATAAACCGAGCTGGCTCGGCTCGGCTCGGATTTGAAACCGAGCTGAAAATCAAAGCTCAAGCTCGGCTTGGTTTTAAACCGAGCCGGCTCGGCTCGGCTTGGTTTGACTCAAATTTAAAAAGAAAAAAGAAAAATGACTTTCAAAATTCAATAGTTTAAAATATTATTCAATAGTTCAAAATAACACATTTAAAATATGTTCAACCTAATACATTACAAGCTAAAATCAAGTTCAAGCAAATACAAAATGAGTCTTAAATTTTAACGGAATACAGTATAAGTTCATCAACATACGAATTAACTTAAGTACTTGGATAAAATCAATATTCAGTTTATTTGAATAACTTGATTAGCTGTAACTTCAATCTCAAGCACAAAATATTCATGCTACTATTACCAAATATTAAATATGTAACATATTCCCCATCTTTTTTAACATTTTTATAGTATATTATATGTATATAAAAGTTATATATATTAAAAATTAGAATTATTCGAGCCACACCGAGCCAGCTCGGCTCGTTACGAACCGAGCCGAGCTAGGCTCACTTTCTAACCGATCCGAGCCAGCTTGGCTCAGTTTCAAACCGAGCCATACCGAGCGAGCTTTTTTCGAGCTAAATCCGAGCGAGCTCCGAGCCACGAGCTTTTTGGACAGCCCTAAATATATGTATTCTGCACATACCACAGTACTTGCATCGTGATTGGGATAATTATTGTTTACAGATACGATTATACTGAGTTTTCAGTGACAACTATGCAGATACATCCCGGCATTATCAGTCATTGCCAATGATTAAAAAAGTTATTAATTCTATGGCCTATGCGAAGCTGGTAAGTCTTCTTATCTTGGGGCTTACCCCTAAATATGCTAAAGTGCTATCTTTAACCCTTATTCTGTTAACTTTTCTTTTGATAAAATTTATTACAAAGAAAAAGTGAAAGTCTATGCTATCACTATCTTGTAGTTATTTGATTTAAAAGAGTTTGACTTCAAATAATTTGACTCATAATTAAATATGTCCTATTTCTAGTATTTAACCCTTATACTATTAACTCTTCTTTTGATAAAATTTATTACAAAGAAACTTTTTTAGTTGATTCAGTGTAGAATGTTCTGCATCGGCACATTGTCAATCTTTCCCATTGGAGATACCTTCATTCCCAAGACTGTGGAATGGTGCTTTCAAAGTCAGAACGCTAAAAAGTGGTTGCTGCAGCTGAAATTGTGAGGCAAGTAAATTATAGTTTTTTTCTATATATTTCAAAGTATCTATTCCTCTAACATGTATTTCTTTATTTTTGTATATTGTGCAGTTATGCACAAAAAAAGGAATTAATGTGCTGGCTTAGCTTGATGTTCCTGGACACACTCAATCCTGGTAATTCTTATAGTTAAAATATGCTCATCTTCTTTAGGTCTGTGAAGGTTTTATTATGGTTATAATACAATAGTGAGTACTATGAAAGTTGAAAAACCTAACACTTGTCATCATTCGGGGCATTGGTTACCCTGCACTATGGCCATCAAAGACTTGCAAGGAACCACTTGATGTCAGCAACGATTTCACGTTTAAGTTGATAAACAGGGTTCCCTCAGGTGCACACAGTCTTCTTGATTTAAGCTGCATCAAAAGTAGTTCTTTTTCTTGTAGGGAAGCTAGAAAATTAACCGATTTTTTTTGGTTATTGTTTCAGATTTCAGTAAGATTTTTAAGTACAGATTTGTTCATTTGGGAGGTCATGAAGTTGACACCAGTAAGTTACTGATTCTCGTGAATATTTATTTTGCATCCTCTCATTCATAGTGTTATGTAGCGAAAATTTGAATTCCCAATTGTTAATAATTTATAGCTAGGACATTTACCAAAAATTTACTTCTCAACACTGTATTTAATATCTCAGGTTGCTGGAACTCAACTCCTCGTATAAGAAATTGGTAAACATTTTGCATTCTCTTTGTTTTTTTATTACTTTTTATCCTCTGAAAATTGCAAATGAAAAAATTTAAACCAAAATTTTCTATTCCAAGATGAAACAAAGGGGTCTATGTGGTGAAGTATATTTTTAAAAAATAATAATTATCTATAAACATGTTTTAGAAGAATGATAAATTTAGTATAATTATTTTCCATAAAGTAGTGGATATAAAATAAAGATGGAAAACTTAATAATCAGCATAATAGTAGATAAGTATAGACTCAACTAATGTTACAAAAAGGGTCTATATACGACAATAGAAGATAACATAAACAAAGTACCTTGAAATAGATGCATGGGGAAAATAATCCTAGAGAAATCCAAGAGGTTGTTCTTCCATTCGCAGTAGATAATTAAACTATTATTAGGATATAATAAAAAATGATCAAATTAAGAAAGAAAGGGAGAGCAGAAGTACCGTAAATTGTGAGTGGAAATCTGGCCAATTTGTAGAGTACCTAAGAAGCAGTGACCTCAAATATATAATATACAATTTTTCACCCCACTCCCCCACCCCCCACTTCCTAAAATATATGACTATCAAACGTAGGTAACTGATTTTCAGTTCAGTTTTTTTTCCTGTTGTTTTAACCTGACCAAAACACATATAGATAGTAATAAGTATTAATAGTTTTACAAATTATTATTAATAGTTTCACAAATAATATTCTGATTATCATTACTAATAATAGTTTTTATGTATATTAAGACTTTATGAATTATTATGAATAAATGTTTTCTTAGAAAGTGTTGAGTCTGTTGAATGTTTAGTGTTTTGATTTATTCTTATGTACCCCACTCTCCCACTCCCCTCACTTCCTAAAATTTAGGATCAATCAAGTGTAGATAACTCATTATGATTTCCCGCTTGTTTTTTCCTGCTGTTTTAACCTGATGTTTGTTTTAATATAAAGAGCGATTAAATATAGCTATAAAATTGTTGGATTTTAGGGTTTGTTAAATATCCATTCAAAATTCAAAATAGCGTATATACCATATAACTTTGTTACAATATACATAATAGCGATTAAATATAGCTATAAAATAGCTGGATTTTAGGATTTTGTTAAATAGCCATACAAAATATTGTATATACCAGAGAATTCTGATACAATGCACATATAAAATATTTATATATTTTTTCTGGTGTATTGCTCTTTATCAAATAATCTTGACCTGTTATTAAATGTGTGTTTCATAGCACAAACAAGTGATAGTTCTTTGTGATTTCTGTTGCAGTATAATCTGATGCGAAGGTCACCATGTTCTTATCTTTTCCTAGACTCGCAAAATGCTTAATATTATTCAGGTTTGTTCAAAATTGTTTTCATCTACATTGTTATATGGCCAGCTGGGTTGTGTCCGAGCCAAAAAAAAAATCATCCAAATCAAACATCTATATAAATTTGTATTTATAGTTGATAAAAGTATAATGTGGAATAATAATTAATAATCTTAATAATAAATTAGAGATGTATAAGTCACTTGGATAACACTAATATTTATAAAACACGGTTCAAAGACTAAAAAAACGCAGCAGATATTGATTTAGGCTTAAAGCTCTTCTACTTACTAAACAAGGTTCAAAGTAACATTAAAAAACATAGTAGATAATAATTAATACTAAAGTTTAAATGGACGCCATTGAGTCTACAGTATCAGCCACATCCTCTTCAGGCTCCTCCCCACTGCTGCTCACATTTATAACTTCTCCCAATTCCATTTAGCAAGATTTTCCAACCTCTTGTTAAATTTAATAGCCTTTTGCTTCTATCATAACAATGTTAGTAATACATTAGTAATAGGTTAAAAATTAAATGTAACATGAAAACTATTTGATATTACTGCTTCATTGATTTCATTTAGAAGTGCCACATAATCTGATGTATATATGTCCTTTATTTCCTGTAAAAATTAAAATTTATTTGTAAGCAAATATTTTCAAAGAATGTTATGAATCAATTCACAAACCTTAATTTCTGAAACAATTTTTGCAGATGGTTGAATATGTTCATCGTAATTGTTGATTTGATGTTCACAATTGTTAATGGGTGCAACAACTTCATGTTGGTAAGTAGGTTCCTCCTTGTATAAAAAACATTAAAACATCTTTTTAAACTACAATTTTAGTCTAAATCAGTCAACACTTTTGAATAGAATGCTTATGAGCATAGGTTAACAGTTTAGTACACAAAGCTTAATTTCCGAAACTGTTTTTGCCGACGGTTGAGTGTTTTCATCTTCATTGTTGATCCGATCTTGACCATTGTTAATGGGTGCAACAACTTCGCATTTGTAAATAGGTTATATCCTTGTATACAAAAACATAACATCTTTTTAAACTACAATTTTAGACTAAAGAAAGAACCCAACAGTATAAGGTTTTGATTTAACTTACATTGAAAGGCTGCTGGATTTTTTTTATAACAATCTTCATGCCCATGTATGCAAGTGTGAACAAAACAGTAACTTTTCCCCGAAAAAGTTTAGTTTTTGTTAGACAATAGGTTTCTTTTATAGTTGAGTGAAAACATGGGCAACCAACAATAGACTCCCATGTGTTATTCAACAGCCCACTATCTTCCCGCAACAAAAAAAAAAAAACTGCCCAAATTTTAAAATTGCAGCATTTTCTTTTTGTTTTAACTTCCTTGGTTGCCATGGGACTTGTAATGTATTAAAGGACTCCTAGATTAATGCATGATAGACTTGTACATTATATTATGCATCTCGATGCTGAATAAAATTTACATCGATATGTTGATAAAAATATACTCGTTTTAACGGTATGTTCAGAATTTTTTAAAAATGTAATATATTCATAGATATAAGCAGAAGATTGAAGAAATAAGGTGTGATGTGACACCCAACAAATTCACTAGTCGAGTCCGTACAATTAAATGGTTTCGCTTCACTATGTGCATAGAATAAGTGTGTTGATGCGCCTCATTGTTTAAATGATCATGTGGAAATGAACCTTACCCGAACACCATGACCATCATAAGGATCAACAAAACCAAACGTATGTATGGATTTACACATAACATTTTATGAGACTAAAAGTACATTTTTAGTATGCAAACACATATGTGTAGAAAAAAAACTTAAAAACAATATTATACATACACACATGATAAGTGAATCAACCTATCAATCTCGATATATGTATATATAATCGATGAAAGGGACATAACATAGACTAGTGACAAAGACTCAAACTCTCACACAAACATACATACGAAGGTGTGTGTATATATATATATATATATATATCTGTGTGTGTGCGTATGTGTGTATGCTATAGATAAAACAAAACTACACTTTACTTATACCCTAATGACTACGTGACAAACCTTCTACACACACACTCTTCCTTTCTTCCTTACCTCTCTCGACCAAAGACAACAACAAACAAACAAACATCCATCTAACCGAAAGAGACTTGACAGTCCATGATGACACTCATGATGAGATCTTGTACATGCACAAGATGAATCTCTTTTTCCCTTGACACTTCTCGGCCAAAACAAGGACAAGAGCACAAGTCTTTATCAACATGACAACCATTGTTATACCAAATTAGGTCGTGATAATATTACCACATCTTCCCAAATCCTGTTGACTTGCCATAAGAACCTTGATCTTGCTCCCAATTGGCCGAATAATAGAGACAAATACAACACAAGAACCATCCATTGATTAATTTTGTCTCACTAGCTCATGCATGGCACAAATGGACAACCAACTCCTCTTACACATTTATTGGCCCTGTGTTGAAGTCAAGATCCTCCCTAGACTTGATTTGAACCAAAAATGATTGAGATCATCTTTTGTTTATACTCGGCTGATACTCAAAGATCAGAAGACCACTTGTCCATTTCAACTTTGACAACCCATTTGTATTAAAATGGAATGTACCTTCCAAACACCAAAGAACCATACACTTTGCTTACCATATGTTGGACTATAAATAGAGGTGGAAATCAAGGTTTATACTCACACAAAAGAACTTACAAACTCCAACTTTTCTTCTTATTTTTGCTCTCGCCGAAACACCCCACATGTAACCTCGCGTATTTTCCGTTTAAGAACAATTTAGCGTATTTCTCTACAAGACTCTACGTATTCCTTCTTATTTAAATTTTATCCTTGAAATTTTATTATTAGCGTTAAAAATCTGATGATTTAAACATATATGTATACAAATAACATAAATAGAGTGTTATTAGATTATTCAAATACATGCTTTTATACAAATTAATACATATCTTTAAAGATGTTAAAGGATAACTATAATATAGATAGTTATGTAAAAAAAATAGGAAACCATTGGACCCAAGAGTCGAACTTGAGGCCCTTTACATTACAAACACACGTGCCATCCAACTAATCTAGATGATCAGTTTGTTATTGTTTCTGTGTTAACATTTTATCTTGTTAAAGCTTAAGCCTTATCATCATCATCATCTCCATTCAAATTCTCTAAATCAATCCAAATCAGTTATCATATCAAGATTTCGTTTTGAATTCATGTTTATCGCATAAAAACCGACCTTAGACCCATTCTAATCGTGACATTGAGATTAAATTTCCGGATTATTATCAAATTCTTGAACCGCCTTTATCCTATTCCTTTTCGATCCAAATTCGTTCTTATTATCGCCTAACACCCTAGAGATACCCCTCCCTATTACCCTTTGCAATCATACCAACATAACCCACAAACAAGTCCCTTCTGATCGACGTGCAACCGTCCGAAATCAAAACTTTTCCTTTCGTTTCTGTTCCTCGCTTTTCCTTCGCATCTGGTACGTTTTAATTCGATTATTTTATGTTAGAGTGGTCGAAATTAAACAATAAACGAAACCCCTAAATAATATTGATCGATCGTTGTTGTTTTCTGGGTTAATCGAATCTGATCGTAGGTTAGGGTTTGGGCTGGTTTAATTGGAGAAGATGACTATAACAGAGATGGGTTATAAAGTTCTAAAACGTTTTAACACCCAACTGATCTTATAGATCAGCTGGTTTGTCTGATGGTATTACACAGAACCAAACCCAGGTTCGACTCTCGTCAGAATCGGTTTGTTGTTTTTATTTAAAAAAAAAGGAAACTGAATCTTTATTAGTATTTATAAAGCGTGTAACTGGTTTAACAACCAACTGATCAGGTAGATCAGATGGTTGTTGTGTTGTTTCTCAACTCAAAGGTCCCTGGTTCGAACCCTGTTAGAACCGGTTTTAAATCCAATGTTTTTGTTTTTAAAACTGAATATTATATATTAATTGATATTTAATATAAATTAATAATATAAACTTGTTTTAATCATAACTAATTCATAAAAACTCCGTTTTTGATGATTCAAAAGCCAAAATTTTCTAAAATTATTTCTAATCTTATGGATCAAAGATATAAACTTTTCGAGAAAAAAAAATATTTTTCTTAAATATACTTTCAAAGGTTATATTTTTTTTATTATGTAAAAACTTATAATGTTTAAATATTGTTATATTTTTAACTAAACCATTAACATTTAAGCGTCTTTCTCCAAAATTATAAAGCCCCAATCAATCGATCTAGTAAACTATAGACTTGTTCGACTTGTTATTCTTAGACTTTGTGATGCTTAATCTAGGGTGATTTATCTAGGAATCAATATACCTGCTATTGCATACTTTGGATTTTGCTTTCTTGCTCGCTAAAGTGAGTATTACTTATCCCCTTTTTCGTTTTCACACTTTTGGGGTGATTCATGCACACTTATTTGAACTTGCACATTCACATACACATACTTTTGAACAATTACAATTCATATATGTGTCTTGTTTATCTTCATGCTTGTGTTTGAACGTGAACGTAACTTACATGCTTATACTCAGACTCAGACTCAGACATAACTTCGGTTATGGTGCTCTATCAGACATAACTTCGGTTATGGTGCTCTAGCAGACATGACTTCGGTTGTGGTGCTCTATTAGACTTTACACGTGTTGAGGTGCTCGATATACTTTTGTGAACTATATTCTTCAATTCTTATTTGTTACTTACATGTTTACACAACGCTTTGACATTACATGACATATGAATTGTATCTCTTTTTAAACTTATACTATATATACAAATCTAGGTAATGCTCACCAACATTATTGTTGACAAAATTATTTTCGTGCATGTTTCAGGAAAAGCTTGTTTGATGATCACATAAGGCTTTGGAATTAGTTAATAAGAATAAGAATTTTGTATTGCTTGACTTCATTTGTAACTTGTATGAAACTTTAATTTGGTATTTAAGATTATTTCAACTTTATTAGTGCCATGAGCTTATGAACAATCATCACTATGTGGCACCCCGATGTTTCCGCCATCGGTTGGGGTGTTACAGATTGGTATCAGAGCCATGGTTATAGGGAACTAGGTTATTAGAACTCCTAACCTAGACTATAACCTTAGGATTCCATCCCTTTATTTGTCCCTTTACCTCATCCCTATCTTTACGTTAATCTCTATCCTCTACCCTAAAGCCTAACCTCTACGTCTTATCTTGCTTCTCTCTCTTTCATATAACTTTCTCTGATACTAAGGACCTTTAACATCATCATCTATGGAGGAGCTACCATGTATCACCTTGAAGTGGGATTCTGCTGAAGACTCTACTCCCAGGCTTAGACCTATTTTGTTCTTCATAATCTCGTCAAAGTCTTATGTCCTAATAATTATTAAGAACGTGCAATCTGGAAGGGTGGACGCCTGTATTCTGAGTTTTTCTGTCTAAGGATTGGCATTTCGTATAAATCCCAATCAACCGAGGGACCCGTATGCCTACCTGGGAATTCTCGGGATGAGTGTTCACTTATAGGCTAAAGCATGTCTTCCCAAACATTATTGAGACCTAATCACTTTGATTAGTCACCGTTTTCGTTTATTCGTTTTAAGTAATGGATAAATGATTACAATCCTTGTGCTTTATATCATTGTCATCATTTCTATTTTCGACTTATAAGCTTAATCAATACCCTTGCATCATGATTTTCTTTGTTTCCTTCGTTTTAGAAAATGGCTCCTCGACGTAACATCAACAACGACAATGACAACCAGAACAACAATGCTCAAATGGCCGCCCTTATTGCCCAACAAATTGCTGCTGTTCTTCCCAACTTGGTGGCCCAACTCAATCCGGTTGCCAACCAAGGACCCAATGCTAACAACAATGGGAATGCAAACCGCCCTTGCACTCTCAAACATTTCAACTCTTGTGGCCCAACTAAATTTCTTGGAGATGAAGGAGCTACTGGACTCTTACAGTGGTTTGAAAGCATTGAAAACACCTTCATCAATAGTGATTGCCCTGACAATCTCAAAGTTCGTTATGCCATGAGTGTTCTTCAAAAACGAGCACTCACATGGTGGAATGGGGAAAAGCGCAATCGTGGTGCTGAAGTGGCTCTAGCTCTAACATGGGATCAAGTCAAAGAACTCATGCTTGCTGAATTTTGCCCTCGAAACGAATTAAAGAAGCTCGAAGAGGAATTTTGGAAGCTTAAGCAGGAGAGCGGGGAAAATCTTGCTTACACCACCCGTTTTCACGAACTCAGCCTTCTTGTACCTCATCATGTTACCCCTCTCTCTCGAGCCATTGAAAGATACATCACTGGCTTACCTATGCAGATTCAAGACACAGTCTGGGGAAGTAAACCTACTACTTTCGAGGATGCAATCCATTTGGCTGCCACCCTAACTGATAATCATGTGAAAGCCGGTACCTTGTTTCGTAAGGGTGAAAAGAAAGAAGATGCTAAAGTTGCAGTAGCTACAGAGGCTAAACCTGAATCATCTACCAATCCTAAGAAGCGTAAGAATAGCATTCAGAACTATGCTATGGTGACTCCTTTGAATCAAGTCCCTATGGTTCAAACCCCTGCAACTCAACCTCCTGCCAAGAAAGCATATTCAGGAATCCATCCCCAATGCCACACTTGCAAGTATCATCACCCTACTAAACTCCCATGTCGTCAATGCACAAATTGTGGGAGGTTTGGCCATTTTGCAACTACCTGTCGAGATAAGCCACAAGATAATCCCCAACCAGTTGCCCAGAACCCACCTCAGATTACTAATGGCCGAGCATGTTTTAACTGTGGTGATCCAAACCACATGCGACCTCAATGCCCTCAACTCAACAATGCAAGTCGAGCGCCACGTGGAGGGGTTTACAACATCAACACTAATGAAACAGCCAATCAAGAAGGCGCAAATCCTGTTAGTTAAGTTGGGATAACACCAGCTTAAATAAAGAAGATCTATATCTATGCTTTATTTCTTGTTTCGTTTCCCTTCATATTTGAACCATGTTTGAACTTTTACATATCATGATTTAGTTTAAACCTTTGATCATAGAAATTGAATTGCTATTTATGCTTATGACGCTTAATGATTCATGTTACCTAATATTTTGATATTCTTTGATGCGTGGAAATACTTGTTTATTCTTGAAAACATTTCCAACTAGATATGAACTTGATTTATAGTAAACTCACATTAAGACGCATTAACCCTGTTTAGGGTGACTCAATTTTAATTTGCATACCATACTTACTACTTGTTGTATTTACAAAACTTGCAACTTCCGTGTTAGAACTATACCATATAAATTGATACATTCATCACGTTTAAACTACTTAACAACTGGTAAAGGTTAAAGCTGCTCAACAGACGGTAGAGGTTCTGATAACCTGCTTAACGTCTGGTAGAGGTCATCATGCCTGCCCAACAGTTTGACTCCTTTTTGTATACTGTGTGCAAATATCTTACTCAGTGGGTTCTCCGTTTGGATTGTAGCTCATACTTAAACTTTTTGTATGCTTGCAAGCCGTTGTAACTAAACATGTTTGTTTTCGTTATTACATAATATCATTCTGTGTTAAGTGGACACGTTGTAACCCAACGTGTTGATTTTCACAGCCACATTAGTCATATCACTGTGTTAACAAACTATTATGACTTAGAGTGTTTGTCTTCGCATCAACATAAACCCATCCTCTTTGTGTCTTATTTGTCATAATGTGTTGAAGTAATTTTAGGATCATAGAATGACATAAAACCTTAATGTAAGGTAAATTGGTGATTGCGGTCCGGAACGTAATCATGAATTTACAGGTACGTTAAGGTGGTGTGAAATTCTATTTAGGTTAACTGGGGAGATGTTTAGTACGCTTTCGAAGCACCAAAGGCGTGGTGGGTTAGCTGCGGTACACCCTATATATAAACGCTAATGGTGCATCGAAAATGAGACTGAGAATCAAACTCAGGACTAACCTTTGTGTTGTGTTCCTATTATATAGATTTGACCACCAAAATTGTTCTAACTAAAACTCTTGGATTATCTGATCTTGAACTTTAATTCTTATACCATAATATCTAATTCCCATCATCCATTACAATTTAGGAATATATCCTCTAGAACCATCAAGTCTACAAATCTGATGATTTAAACATATATGTATACAAATAACATAAATAGAGTGTTATTAGATTATTCAAATACATGCTTTTATACAAATTAATACATATTTTTAAAGATGTTAAAGGATAACTATAATATAGATAGTTATGAAAAAAAAATAGGAAACCGTTGGACCCAAGAGTCGAACTTGAGGCCCTTTACATTACAAACACACGTGCCATCCAACTAATCTAGATGATCAGTTTGTTATTGTTTCTGTCTAACACATTTTATCTTGTTAAAGCTTAAGCCTTATCATCATCCTCATCATCTCCATTCAAATTCTCTAAATCAATCCAAATCAGTTATCATATCAAGATTTCGTTTTGAATTCATGTTTATCGCATAAAAACCGACCTTAGACCCATTCTAATCGTGACATTGAGATTAAATTTCCGGATTATTATCAAATTCTTGAACCGCCTTTATCCTATTCCTTTTCGATCCAAATTCGTTCTTATTATCGCCTAACACCCCATAAATACCCCTCCCTATTACCCTTTGCAATCATACCAACAAAACCCACAAACAAGTCCCTTCTGATCGACGTGCAACCGTCCGAAATCAAAGCTTTTCCTTTCGTTTCTGTTCCTCGCTTTTCCTTCGCATCTGGTACGTTTTAATTCGATTATTTTATGTTAGAGTGGTCGAAATTAATCAATAAACGAAACCCCTAAATAATATTGATCGATCGTTGTTGTTTTCTGGGTTAATCGAATCTGATCGTAGGTTAGGGTTTGGGCTGGTTTAATTGGAGAAAATGACTATAACAGAGATGGGTTATAAAGTTCTAAAACGTTTTAACACCCAACTGATCTTATAGATCAGCTGGTTTGTCTGATGGTATTACACAGAACCAAACCTAGGTTCGACTCTCGTCAGAATCGGTTTGTTGTTTTTATTTAAAAAAAAGGAAACTGAATCTTTATTAGTATTTATAAAGCGTGTAACTGGTTTAACAACCAACTGATCAGGTAGATCAGATGGTTGCTGTGTTGTTTCTCAACTCAAAGGTCCCTGGTTTGAACCCTGTTAGAACCGGTTTAAATCCAATGTTTTTGTTTTTAAAACTGAATATTATATATTAATTGATATTTAATATAAATTAATAATATAAACTTGTTTTAATCATAACTGATTCATAAAAACTCCGTTTTTGATGATTCAAAAGCCAAAATTTTCTAAAATTATTTCTAATCTTATGGATCAAAGATATAAACTTTTCGAGTAAAAAAAATATTTTTCTTAAATATACTTTCAAAAGTTATATTTTTTTGATTATGTAAACACTTATAATGTTTAAATATTGTAATATTTTTAACTAAACCATTAACATTTAAGCGTCTTTCTCCAAAATTATAAAGCCCCAATCAATCGATCTAGTAAACTATAGACTTGTTCGTCTTGTTATTCTTAGACTTTGTGATGCTTAATCTGGCGTGATTTATCTAGGAATCAATATACCTGCTATTGCATACTTTGGATTTTGCTTTCTTACTCGCTAAGGTGAGTATTACTTATCCCCTTTTTCGTTTTCACACTTTTGGGGTGATTCATGCACACTTATTTGAACTTGCACATTCACATACACATACTTTTGAACAATTACAATTCATATACGTGTCTTGTTTATCTTCATGCTTGTGTAAGTTAGATATAAGCATGTAAGTTAGATATAAGCATGAAGATAACTTACACGATCCAACTTCATATATGAAGTTGGATCGTGTACCAAAAGTGTAAACGCGACCTAGGAAGTAGACCACTTAAACCCGAAGTTGGATCGTGTACCAAGAGTCGAATACTTGCAAAACTTTCGGCCCACTTGATCCATACATAATGTACACATATAGCCAAACTTATCACACTTTGTATGAATGTTTTGACACATTTTCAAGATAAATACATAATGCACACAAGGTTACTCTTTTATGCTCAAATTAACAGTAGATACGTCTATACCATAAAATGCCCAAAATTCGCGAAACCGTACATTTTACAAAGTACACATAAAATACGTAATAATTGTCACGTGCACAAGTAATGGTCGCACAGATACATGACACAAGGGTCCACAAGTCGGGTGAACAACTTGTATGGTAAACAACAAGTACACACATTTTAAGATGTCTTTGACATGATACGGCACTTTTTGTCGGGACAGTAGTTACTTCAATCTCTCTGCTTTGCTAGACCACATAACCAGACATCAGGTGAGTTTCGTGGCCCCTTTTACTGTTTTACAACTTCGGGGGAGAAACAAGCTTGAGACATACATTTGTATATGACAACAGTATGTGTTACATGAATTAAAAAACATTATCACAACAAAGTCCCCGAACAACTATAACCATTAACTTAGCAATAAGCTGTGGATCATATGAATAGTACTATTTGGGTTGACACCTCCTTTCGTGGTTAGTCGCACTAACCACGACCGTCGAGTCAAATGATTGCATATTATCCATGTTTTTCAATGTTCTGTGATAAGGCATTGATTGGGGCGTACAAGGAAGTCGGAGTTTGGTTATAGGGCTCATGGTAACTATATTATGCATGGACACAAACAACAAACTTTGCTGAAAACAAATTGTTTTTATCGAGTCATTGAAACCTACGAACTCACCAACTTTTTAGTTGAGACATTTAAGCATGTTTTTTAGGAAATCAAGTAAGGATAATAAGAAGGTGAGCTTAGGAATTCCTAAAGAAGTCTTTTGTTTTGTTATTTGATGTATTATTTGATGTAGTCGTTAAACTCATTTGCTATGGCATGTAACTCTATTTGACATCAAGACCTTGTTTGTTATGTGAAATGAATGACATTTAGTATTTCTCATGTAAACAATGTTTGTGATCACCAATCCCATCTTACCTCGCGTTTTTGCCTTAGGCGGGGTGTGACATGTGAGGAATATGTGCGGAAAGATAAGGGGGGAAATAAAAGTAATTTGAATATGTGGGTATGGATAAGGGGGGAAAACAGTAGCTGATAAAGGTTTATGTTTTAGATGATACGTAGAAGGAATTTTTGTGGAATGAGTGTGTCAGTGGTGTTTTTCTTGTTTAGGTGACATGACCCGCAAAGGTTTTTATGTGTACAATGATAAACGCAAAGCGAGTCCGAATCCTGAATAAAGAAATACATTGATAACGCAAGGGAAATTTCTGGCATTTCAGTTGACCCCGAGGAATTTTTCATAATTGTTCCATTTATGTCAAACCCCACCTAGGCGGAAACACAGGATGCAACACGAAAGGTTTTAAAGCACAAGATTTGAACAAATATTCAAATTTATTTAATAATAAAAGTACCAACCTTATTCAACAACAACAACCATCACAAAATACAGTTTAAACCCGACACGGGATCATAAGTTTTGAAAACACCAATAGTGATAGTCGTGAATGAATGCCCAAACATGTTCCAAGTTCCATCCATAGCTTAGTTACCTGAAAAACATGCATAAAAACTTTGTCAACAAAGGTTGGTGCGTTCACAAGTTTTCAAATAGTGGAAAATGTAAAGTTTAAGGAAATTCGTGAATGACCCGTCATTTTCTAGCGAAGATCAATGACAATAAACGTTCATGAGCACATAACCAAACCTTGACGAGTGGAGCCTCGCACATCGCACAATAAAGGCAATGTATCATCATAAAAGAAATACAAGCACTCTTTTATCGTATGTATCCGGGTTAGAGCGACTAACTAAGAGTGGGGGTGTCAACCCAATAGATCTATTCATGCGTTTCTAGGCTAAGTCCATAGCTAATAGTTACGGTAAACTAAAGTACACGAGGGCTTAGTGAGTACTCTAAACATACTGTCTCATGTATACCGGTCTTCTAGGAATTCATTCTAAAACTAGTAAACAATGCATGCTTTTCTCCAAAATATTCAACAGTAAAAAGGGGCCGTGAAACTCACCTTAAGTCCACGCGTAGTCTAGCAAGAATGTGTGTCCGACAACTAGATATCCCGACCTACACGTCCTATATGCATACATGGACACTTTAGATCTATTGAAAAGGTCCATGGTACTCGTGATTCACCCAATCTCTTGTGATATGTTTATTTAGTTTCCTTGGTGACGTTTATGTTATTCGAAAATAGTTATTTTATCAATGTGAAACCGCTTTTCCAAACCTTGGTTCCTAACACATGTTATTAGTTATAAAACATATGTTTTGATTCAAAACGAGTTATACTATTTACAAACTACACTTGACTTTTGTTATACGTACACATAAGCATCAAATATATATGTGTATTCACACATACACATGCGTATACACACACACACACACACACATATATATATATCTACATATGTATATTCCAATACATAACCATAGGTATTTATGTCCATGAGACTTACACTTATACATACATACCCATATATGTATGTACCATGGTACATCCACCCACATTAATACCTATGCATGCTTATGGGTTTGTTATACACATACATACATACCATATACATACGCACGTACATACATACATAATTACACATACATAGATCTTTACTTACACACATACTATTATTAGAATAAAACAACATTATAACTCAAATCACTTATATGTTTATATACATACACACGCACATATATATGCATATATATACATATCACACATACATATACACACATGTGTATGTATATTCACGCATGCACATACATATAACTACACATAAACACGCACGCATATACATACATACATACAAGGTGACATTCCTACATTTTAAATACGGCTTGCATACTCTATTCATCAAATCCATGAATACCGCTGGTGCGTTGGTCAATCCGATGGCATGACTAGGAACTCATAATGACCATAATGCGTCTTAAAAGCCATTTTAGGTATGATTTCCTCTTGTACACGAAGCTGATGATATCCAGATCTCAGATCAATCATAGAATAAAAGCTGGAGCCTTGCAACTGATCAAACAAATCATTAATCCTGGGGAGAGGATACCGACTCTTGATGGTGAGCTTGTTCAACTCTCAGTAGTTTATGCACATACGAAAAGATTCATCTTTCTTCTTCACAAACAACACAGGCGCGCCCCATGGGGAGAAACTTGGCCGAATAAAACCCTTATCTAACAACTCTTGCAATTGACTCGAAAGCTCTTGCATTTCTGATGGCGCTAGACGATACGGAGAACGAGCGATAGGTGCAGCTCCAGGAACCGAATCAATACGGAACTCCACTTGCCTCGAAGGAGGCAATCCTGGCAATTCTTCAGGAAAGACCACAGGAAAATCTCTCACGACAGGGATGTCTTCAATCTTCAACTCCTTGGACTTCTTCTCAATCACATGTGCTAGAAACGCACAATAGCCCTTGCGAAGGCACTTCTGGGCTTTCATGCAAGGTATAATCCGTAATGTGGCTCGACTGTTCTCTCCTTTGACCGTAATGTGGTTCTTCGACAACTAATCCATGCCAACTACCACATCGAAACTACGCAACTCGATTGGCAACAAATCTATGCGAAACTCATGATCTCCCAAGTTTAGGGTACATCCTTTAACGACTTCTTCCGACTCGATAACTTTACCGTTAGCCAATTCTATAGAATAGCGTGTGCCCAACCTACTAGAGTCTACCCCGAGGGTTCTCTTAAAGTCGGTCGACACAAAGCTTAAATTGGCACCAGTATCGAAAAGTACGGAAGCATAAGTGTTGTTAACAAGGAATGTACCAGTAATAACGTTGGGATCCTCACGAGCATCACCGATTTCAATCACAAAAGCTCTATCGCTAGCCTGAATCTTCAACTTCGGGCAGTCCTTCTTGAGATGATCAGCAGCACTACACTCATAACATCCTGAATTCCCGACAGGAGTACCAGCAGCCTTAGCACGACAGCGGGAAGTCTGATGACTAATCTTCTTGCAATGGTCACAACAGATGCTATCACAAGATCCAACATGATGATAGTTACATTTGTTGCAAAGAGAGTATGGTCCATTGTACTTACTGTAAGGCTCAGCAACAGCAGTAGTGGTTGCAACAAATGCTTGGACAGTCTCTTGTTTCTTTCCAGACCGATTTCCACAATTTTTGCCTTTTCTGATATCTGACCATTTTCTTTTGGCAACCGAATGTCCTCCTTTTTCAACCTCCTTCTTAAGCAATGCGCCCATACGCACCACGTCATCCATAAGACTATGAGTTAGGGTGACAGTTCTTTGAATGGTGGTTGTAACAATCCGTAGTAAAATAAATAAAATATTTGATACTTGTATTTTAAATATTATTAAATGAGTAGATAGTAGGTAAAATGACTCATTTAAATGAGAGGCTTTTGAACGAACGCTCGTTGTCCAATATCGTTTAAAAAAATATATAATTAAATAGGAGATATCTAGAAGAGTCATGGCTAGTATATGAGATCTAAAGTAGTATTTAGTGTTATAGCAAACCATATAGTAATAATAATAAAATATATTATATTTGAACCCTATTCCGTTTTTAATGAAAATTAGATTAATGCGTAGATAAAAATTAGCTCGTCTTAACAGTATATTCGGAATTTCCTAAATTGTTATAGGTTAAAAGTCATAATAGAAAAACTAGTTAAGCAGCTTAAATTAATTAATTAATAATAATAATATAATAATAGTAATAATAATAATAACGATAAAAAAAAATAAAGATGATAAACATACGTTGATGATTAACATCACACGTATGTGTAAATAGGATTGAGATATAGTTTTGAGATAACTTCAAATGAAGAAACTTGGAGGCCAAGTTTACGTAGGCATAGTATAAAAGGCGACCATTTGCCAAAAATTTTATTTTCACTCATTTTACCTCACACAATTAAAGAGCTAGTTGGAGTTACATACGGTATGTTAACCTACCCACATTACGTTTATACGATGATATCCGATCGAGTAAATGTCGATACTAAAGTCTTGCACTGAATAAGAGTTGGACCCGAGTATCGAAAGTCTATCTCGTGATGTTCGTATTAAATACAATGGAATATGCTAACATATTGGGTTCTTTTTAGATAAAAATTATGAGTTGCTTGCCAGAAGGCCACACTTAAACCAAGAACCTCTTTTAAGGTGAGTTCATTCACGTTTTCCACGTGTGTGGGCTAAATGTTTTTGACACTGCTAGTTGGAGTTTTAAACCTTTTAAACCTGCTACAATGTGATAGTATAAATTGTTAAAATATTTTGGCAAAGGTTTTAGATACATTACAGGGATTAAGTTGCTTGCTAAAGTACTAATTAATTACCACCAATACGTGGGGTTCTGTGCACATTACTTTATACTTTGGTATATCACGACACGTCATTTGGGGAGCAATTCCCTAAAATGGTATGACCACAGCCATAGATCCGGTCGAGTGGCAAGTACAGTGGAGATAATAGTAATTAAAGCCAAGTGTGAAAACCCTTAATACTGTAATGTAAATGTGTCATTTTTAAATGAATGTTCTCACCAGCTTTTTCACTGATCAAATCTTTTTAAAACATTTTTCAGGTGACTTGCTAAATAAATAATACAAGATGGTGTCGTTGCGAACAGGGGGTGTGGTGAAGCACTCCATTTAAATAAGTGGCTCGTCACAAGATATTAAATATGAAATATGTTTTTTATGTATTTCGCTTGTAAAATATAGGGTAGTATCCCTATGTAAATCTTTTGTACATTAGAGGGTTGGACCCTCCGTTTTATCAATAAAATAATGGTGTTGAAAACTTTTCCTAACTTCGATCATGATGAAATTTTTCCGCTGCAAAATAAATATATAAACACCAATACCACCGCTCGCGCTCACAGCGTCCCCGCCCGGGTGTGGGTCGGGAGCTGCGACAGAAGTGATATCAGAGCCACTGGTTTAAGCAATTAAGTATGTGTCTATACTTAAGTTTAAACTAGCAAGTTAGGAAATAATTGATTCTATATTATTTGTTTTAGACTAGTTGCATGTTCTTGTTGCATATTGTTACCTTGCTTAAAGCATGAATAACAGCACTGATATGATAAATGAATATCTGAATAAAGATAGGTATGTATTGTAGTGTAGAATACTCATTATAAATAGGCTTGTATGACACATGTTAATATAACAATAGAAAAAGAGTAAATGTCGCAAAATCGACGATTTTGACAAAATATGTGTTATTTGCATAACTTTACGTGCTTTATGTGTAGTCGCTAGAAACCTTTGATCTACCGCTGACTCGACTTAGTCAAGTCTATACGGTAGAAACTGCAGACGGAAACCCCACCCACATTCGCGATGTATTAATCGAAAACAATATAGATATATTAGGACATAAATTTAAAGCAAACCTTTTACCAATATGTCTTGCTGGATTCGATATAGTAATAGGAATGGATTGGTTAGCAGCCAACCATGCACAAATCCTGTGCGATAACAACTCTGTTGAGATCTGTACGCCAACAGGGAAAATTATCACTGTCCATGGTGACAAAACTCCTAAGCCAACTAAGTTCATTTCCACAATGTAGGCCGCCAGCTACTTGAGGAAGAAAGATGGTTCGATGCGTATGTGCATCGACTACCGCGAATTGAGTAAAGTCACAACAATAATTGATGATTTGTTCGATCAACTGCAAGGAGCTAGTTATTTATCTAAAATCGATTTACGCGCTGGTTATCATCAACTGAAAGTACAGGAAGAAGATATTCCTAAGACTGCTTTTAGAACTAGGTATGGTCACTATGAGTTTACAGTAATTCCATTTGGTCTAACGAATGCCCCAGCCGCATTTATGGACATGATGAATAGAATCTGTAAACCATATCTGGATAAATTTGTGATCGTCTTCATATATGATATACTTATTTATTCCAAAACCAAAGAAGACCATGCTTAGCATCTACATCTGCTTCTAACACTTTTGAGAAATGAACATCTTTACGCTAAGTTCTCAAAATGTGAGTTTTTGTTGCAAGAAGTGCAATTCGTAGGTCACTTGATTAACCACAAAGGTATTCATGTAGACCCAGCCAAACTAGAAGCCATTAAGACGCGGGAAGTTCCAAAGAATCCTACTGAAATTCGAAGTTTCTTAGGATTAGCCGGATACTATAGAAGTTTTGTCAAGGATTTTTTTCCCGAATAGTAATATCGTTAACCAAGTTAACGTGTAAGTCTGCTAAGTATGAATGGGGACCCAAGCAAGAAGAAGCATTTCAAACCTTGAAGCAATGGTTATCAAATGCACCTATACTGGCCCTTCCAGAAGGGACAAAAGACTTCATCGTTTATTGTGATGCTTCTAAATTAGGAATGGGATGTGTGTTAATGTAACGTGAGAAAGTAATTGCTTATTCATCCAGACAACTCAAAAAGCATGAGGATAATTATACGACTCATGACTTAGAACTTGGAGCCATCATCTTTGCTCTAAGGATTTGGAGACAATATCTGTATGGCAGTAAGTTCACTGTGTTTACAGATCATAGGAGCCTTAAGCATATCTTTAATCAGAAAGAACTGAATATGAGGCAAAGACGTTGGATGGAAACCCTAAGTGACTACAACTGTGATATTCAATATCACGAAGGTAAAGTTAACGTTGTAGCTGATGCCTTAAGTCGTAAGTATCATGAGGAACCAAAAAGGGTGCGTGCTCTTAGATTAAATCTACAAGTCGACTTAATGGATCAAATGAAAAGTACTCAAGAACCGCCATCAACAACGATAGTGAATGGCTACAACAAATAACCAAGGAGTTGGAGAAAGACGAAGATGGGATCTGGTTTCAAACGAAAAGAATATGGGTACCTAAACAAGGAAATTTACGAGAAAAGATTCTCGAAGAAGCCCATAAGTCTAATTATATGATGCATCCAGGGAAAGATAAGATGTATCATGACTTGAAAGAAACATATTGGTGGATGGGAATGAAAAAGGATATAAGCAGTTATATCTCAAAATGCTTAACTTGTTCTCAAGTTAAGGCTGTGCATCAAAGACAAGCAGGACTGCTCCAGCAGTTAGAAATACCTGAATGGAAATGGGAACTAATAACCATGGATTTCGTTACCAAATTACCCAAGACAAGGAAAGGTAATGATACTATTTGGGTAATTGTGGATAGACTAACCAAATCAGCATATTTCCTCCCGTGAAGGAAACATTTAAAATGGAACAACTCGCTAAGCTCTATGTAGACCGAATAGTTTCATTGCATGGTGTTCCATTATTCATAGTGTCAGATAGAGATACGCGTTTTACTTCCCACTTTTGCAAGTGTTTCCAGATAGCCATGGGGACGTAGCTAAATCTTAGTAAGACTAATCATCCACAAACCGATGGTCAGAGTGAAAGAACCATACAAACATTAGAAAACCTACTAAGAGCGTGTGTCATAGATTTTGGTGGAAGTTGGGACGATCACTTACCACTAATAGAATTATCCAATAATAATAGCTTTCATTCAAGCATTAATGCCACACCGTTCGAAGCACTGTATGGAAGAAATTGTAGAACACTGGTGTATTGGGCAGAAATAGGAGAGAAACCATTATCTGATCCTGACATAGTTCAAGAAACAACCGACAAAGTCATTCAAGCCAAGGAAAGACTAAAAGCTGCACGTGATCGACAAAAGAGTTATGTTGATCACCGTCGCAGGCCTTTAGAGTTCGAAGTCGGTGACAAAGTACTATTAAAAGTATCTCCTTGGAAAGGAGTAGTTCGATTCGGTAAGAAAGGAAAGTTAAGTCCAAGATTTATTGGACCATTTGAGATCGTTAAACGAATCGGACCAGTTGCCTATCAGCCAAATTTACCAGAAGAAATGATTGGTATACATGATGTATTTCACGTAACCAACCTAAGAAAATGTTTAGCTGACGAATCATTAAAAGTTCCTTTTCAAGACATAAAAGTAAACTGATATTTGTCGAGAGACCCTTACAAATCAAAGATCGAAAGACCAAGAATCTTAAGCATAGAAGACTAAAATTGGTCAACGTGAAATGGGACTCTAGACGAGGGGCCGAGTATACGTAGGAGTTAGACTCCAAAATGAGGGCAAAATACCCATACTTATTCAACTAATCTCGAGGACGATATTTAAAACAAGGTGGGGAGAATGTAACATCTCGTTGTAAAATAAATAAAATATTTGATACTTGTACTTTAAATATTATTAAATGAGTAGATAGTAGGTAAAACGACTCATTTAAATGAGAGGCATTTGAACGAACGCTCGTTGTCGAGTATCGTTTAAAAAAAATATATAATTAAATAGGAGATATCTAGAAGAGTCATGGCTAGTATATGAGATCTAGAGTAGTATTTATTGTTATAGAAAACCATATAGTAATAATAATAATAAAATATATTATATTTGAACCCTATTCCGTTTTTAATGAAACTTAGGTTAATGCGTAGTTAAAATTACCTCGTCTTAACAGTATATTCAGAATTTGCTCAAACGTTATAGGTTAAAAGTTATAAGAGAAAAACGAGTTAAGCAGCTTAAATTAATTAATTAATAATAATAATAATAATAATAATAATAACAACGATAAAAAAAATAAAGATGATAAACATATGTTGATGATTAACTCACAGGTATGTGTAAATAGGATTGAGATATAGTTTTGAGATAACTTCAAATGAAGAAACTTGGAGGCCAAGTTTACGTAGGCATAGTATAAAAGGCGACCATTTGCCAAAAATTTTAATTCTCACTCATTTTACCTCACACTATTAAAGAGCCGGTTGGAGCTACCTACCGGTATGTTAGCCTATCCACATTACGTTTATACGACGATATCCGATCGAGTGAATGTTGATACTAAAGTCTTGCACTGAATAAGAGCGAGACGGTCCTGACAACTGAATAAGAGTTGGTCCCGAGTATAGGGGTGTACAAAAAGCCCGCGACTTGAGGCTCGCTCGAAAAGGCTCGTTTTGTTTTCGAGCCGAGCCGAGCTGGCTCGTTTTGTAATCGAGCCGAGCTCGAGTCAGGGGTGTTCAGCTCGTGGCTCGGCTCGATGGCTCGACTCATGGCTCGGCTCGATGGCTCGACATATGGCTCGACTCAGGCTTGTTTATATGTAATTAATATATAGATGAAAGTAATATATTTTGGCTCCAAACCAAACTCTAAAATTCAAATTTTGAAAACCCCACTCATACTATCTATCTACCTCACCTCTTCATAATCCAATAAACCCTAACTTAGAAAAATAGAAAAATATACATGTATATGTGTATTTTTATTTCATTTTTTTGTTTTTTATTTTATAAATCTTTGTGAAAAAAATAAAAAAAAAACGAACTGGCTCGAGCCAGCTCGAGCTCGGCTTGAACATTTACGAGCCGAGCTCGAGCTCGACTTTTCAGCTTGACTAGAAAAACAAGCCGAGCCCGAGCTGGCTCGTTTAATTTCGAGCTCGAGTTCGAGCTCAGCCTGGCTCGGCTCGACTCGTGTACAGCTCTACCCGAGTATCGATAGTCTATTTCGTGATGTTCGTATTAAATACGATGGAATATGCTAACATATTGGGTTCTTTTTAGATAAAAATTAGGATTTGCTTGCCAGAAGGCCACACTTACACCAAGAACTTCTTTTAAGGTGAGTTCATTCACGTTTTCTACGTGTGTGGGCTAAATGTTTTTGACATTGCTAGTAGGAGTTTTAAACCTTTTAAACCTGCTACAATGTGATAGTATAAATTGTTTAAAAATATTTTGGCAAAGGTTTTAGATACATTACAGGGATTAAGTTCCTTGCTAAATTGCTAATTAATTACCACCAGTACTTGGGGATCTTTGCACATTACTTTATACTTTGGTATATCACGACACGTCATTTGGGGAGCAATTCCCTAAAATTGTATGACCACAGCCATAGATCCGGTCGAGTGGCAAGTACAGTGGAGGTAATAGTAATTAAAGCCAAGTGTGAAAACCCTTAATACTGTAATGTAAATGTGTCATTTTTAAAGGAATGTTCTCACCAGCTTTTTCGCTGATCAAATCTTTTTAAAACATTTTTCAGGTGACTTGCTAAATAAATAATACAAGATGGTGTCGTTGCGAATAGGGGGTGTGGTGAAGCACTCCGTTTAAATAAGTGGCTCATCACAAGATATTAAATATGAAATATGTTTTTACGAATTTCGCTTGTAAAATATAGGGTAGTATCCCTATGTAAATGTTTTGTACATTAGAGGGTTGGGACCCTCCGTTTTATTAATAAAATAATGGTGTTGAAAACTTTTTCTAACTTCGATCCTGATGAAATTTTTCCGCTGCAAAATAAATATATAAACACCGATACCACCGCTCGCGCTCGCAGCGTCCCCGCCCGGGGTGTGGGTCGAGGGTTGCGACAGTGGTGGGTTTAGCGGCAGTTACCATACTGCGAATCTTAGGGCAGAGACCCCAAATGTACCTTTCAACCCTTTTGTACTCCGGTGTGACCATGTGGGGTACCAAACGAGACAGCTCATGAAAACGAGTAGTGTAGGCAGTGATTTCCGCTCCTGACATAGTCAGATTCCGAAACTCCGACTCAAGCTTCTAAATCTCACTTCGGGGACAGTACTTCTCCATCAACATGGACTTCAAATCATTCCACGAGAAACCATAAGCAGCATCTCTACCTAGATTCTAAACTTGCGGATTCCACCAAGTCAACGCCTCGTCCTAGAAGGTGCATGTAGCATATTTAACCTTCTGATCTTCAGCACATCCACTGATATCCAAGACTGATTCCATTTTCTCAATCCAATGACAAATACCGATTGCTCCTTCAGACACATGAAAACTCCATGATTTACATGCCAAGAAAGTCTTGTAGGAACAACCATGTACCGAGTTCTCAACTTCTGTGTCATAGATAATGAGGCATCATCAATAACAGCAAGTGATTACAAGGGCATAGGAAGTATAGCAATTCGATATCTTACCATTGTCATTTCCACTGGTCCTTCGCCGGCCGTTTCCACCAAATCCACCACTGGAGTCTGTGCGGTTTGCGTCATGTTGCACAATCACGCGGTCTAGCTCTTCGGACGTGGTTGGGAATGTGTTGTCCTCGGTATTGTGGGTGTTCTTTCAGGGCGGCATGACTTCTTTCTAATACATCAGATGTAAAAAGAATGAGACACATATTTATCGATAATATTGTCAATCATGTGCACTCGAATAAACAACCATGATATCCACAACAACCATGACATACATAATCACACAACCATCGAATTCAATGATAATCATACACAACCATACAAACATGCAACAAGAATAACCAATAAACTAAAGCATAAACAAATAATAGAGAACAACTAGTAAACCATAATATCGTCATTTCATTAACTTGTTTTTGGTTCATCGATTTTTAATAGAACTACAAAATAAATGGGGCACAATGACCCAATACAAGTTATACAATGAAGCAACCCAAAAGATACTACTACTGGTTATGATAGATAACAAGAGCTACAAACTACAACAACCACAACTAAACTACTGAGGAGGTGGGGGGAAATGCAGCGACAGCAGCCCTCATGCTATGATCCAGCTCATCCAAACGATGCTCAAGGATGTCCACACGCCTCCATGCCTTGACTCGCCCACGCTCGGCCTCCAAACGTTCACGCTCAGCCACCATACGCCCTCGCTCCGCAACATCCAATCACGCTCGCGGGCTGGTAAAGTGCTTAATGATGGCGGCATTGGCCTGACTCTCGGCATGCGCGTCGGCCTCTAGCTCGTCCGCTCGCTCACAGAGATCGCGGATGATTCTATCATGCGTACCCACTATGCCACGCATCGTGTGAAGGGAACGGCGCATAGGTAAGGTACCAAGAGGGCCGGGTGCAGGAGGGTCAGCAGGGGGCTGGGAGGTATCGACATCATGAGTAGAAATGAAGATTTCGTCGTCTGAGTCGTCGTCGCTGTGAGCCAAATAGCCACCGAATGTAGGTAGGAAGGTCCGCTTGCGGGCCTGGGACCTCCTAAGCAACTTCTTCCGAGGGGGCTCGGAAGACTTAGCGGTATGGCTAGGCGGGACTGGTACCACAGGCGCCAAGGGCTGGGGCCTGCGCACACGCTTCCTGGCAGTGCAGATGACATGCATACTGCCAAGAATCACACAGTGGGGGTGGGAAGAAGACTCCGGCACATCGGCAGGCCGTGCCTCCTCCACGCTAGGGACCTTAGCTGACAGCTCCACGACCATAGGAGCTGGGTCAGCGGCATCCACAGTGACTCCCTGGGCCTCACTGGCAGGGACATCGGGCTCATCATCCGAAACGACGGGGTCCAACTGCATGTCGTCTCCCACAATGTCCACCTCATCGTCCTCCACGGGCTCCGAATCCCCGAAGTAGGCGTCAACGTCATCGTCACTAGATGTCTCAGGAACCATAGAGATATCATCCTATGAATCAGAGATGACAATCGGGTGAGTATAGGTAGCCATGATCCTGTCAAAATCCAAAGGCACACATATACACATATATAAGCGTCGTGAACTCATATACTATGCTCGCGTGAATGCAATGTATAAAAAGGGCATGGAACTTGGGCAGTGCGCCAGTGCATTGTGATGAAAACATTTTTCTTGCAATGAAAACTTTTCGTTTGAAAAATCGTTGTAGTTATAGTTTAGTTTTAAAAGAAAACTAGTTCGTTATAACCTTGAGCTCTGATACCAATCAGTCACACCCCGCCTAGGCGGAAACACGGGATGCGACACCAAAGGTTTTCAAGCACAAGATTTGAGCAAACATTCAAATTTATTTAATAATAAAAGTACCAAACTTGTTCAACAACAACCATCACAAAATACAGATTAAAACCCTACACGGGATCAAAATTTTTGAAAACACCAAAAGTTATAGCGTGAATGAATGCCTAAATATGTCCCAAGTTCTATCCATAGCTTAGTTACCTAAAAAAATGCATAAAAACTTTGTCAACAAAAGTTGGTGTGTTCACGGGTTTTGAAATAGTGGAAAATGTAAAGTTTAATGAAATCCGTGAATGACCTGTCATTGTCTAGCTAAGATCAATGACAATAAATGTTCATGAGCCCATAACCAAACCTTGACGAGTGGTGCCTTGCACATCACACAATAAAGGCAATGTATCATCATAAAAGAAATGCAAGCACTCTTATGTCGTATGTATCCGGGTTAGAGCGACTAACCAAGAGTAGGGGTGTCAACCCAATAGATCTATTCATGCGTTTCTAGGCTAAATCCATAGCTAATGGTTACAGTAAACTATTACATGAGGGCTTTAGTGAGTACTCTAAACATATCGTCTCATGTATACCGGTCTAGTAGGAATTCATTCTAAAAACAAATAAACAATGCATGCTTTTCCCCAAAAGTAAAACAGTAAAAAGGGGCCGTAAAACTCATCTCAAGACCGTGTGTAGTCTAGCAAGATTGTATGTCCGATGACTACATATCCCGACTTACACGTCCTATATACATACATGGACACTTTAGGTCTATTAAAAAGGTCTATAGTACTCGAGATTCACCCAATCTCTCGTGATATGTTCATTTATTTTCCTTGGTGACGTTTATGTTATTCGTAAATAGTAGTTTTAATAGGAAAAACCGATTTTCTATACTTTGATTCCTAACACATGGTATTAGTTTTAAAACATATGTCTTTTGTTCAAAACATGTTATATTATTTACAACTACAATTGATCTTTGTTATACGTACACACAAACATCACATATATATCTACTCACATATATATACACACACACATATATGTATATATATATATGTATATTTCAATAGTGGTCCCTTTCAACGGTGTGCGCATATAATGTATATATGTGTGGCCCTCGGGGGGCAAAAGTAAAGTTGCACTAGTTTTAACGTTATTTTACTAATTTCGTGAAAATAACGTTAAAAACGACGGACGGTTAATCATGCATCATGTGGTGGCGTTGATAGCCTAAAGACAAAGGGGTACATGCACCGATCGGGTTTGTCCCGATTGCTAAGTGTTATGTGCCTTATGTCCAAGGCTTGATACCAAACCACATCGAGCCGGGGGTCTCACTGGAAGCAGCCTCTCTATTCTTAGGGGTAAGGCTGTCTACATCTTACCCTCCTCAGACCCTACCTTAGCTTTGCTATAGGTGGGATTAACTGAGTATGATGATGATGATGATGATGATGATATGTATATTTCAATACATGGCCATAGATGTTCATGTCCATGAGATGTACACTCATACACACATACCCATATATGTATGTGCTTTGGTACACCCATCCACATCAATACTTATGTCCATGAGTTTGTCGTACATATACATTCACACCATATAGACACGTGTATACATTTTCAAGCACACACACATAGATCTTGTTCTCAGACATATACTTATACATATACATTCTACTCATACATGTTAGAACATACAATCACTTTAACTCAAATCACCTATACATTTATACATATACCCACGCATACATACATATTTGAAGCAAAATGCTACTATGTATACATACTATATACACACGCATACATATATTCTCAAGGTAACACACTTACATTTTTATATTACCATGTTTTAGTTAGTTATATACGCGATCTTAAGGTGATTTATATGTTGGGTGAACATTAGTGTGTTGAAAGAAAAAGATAAACATAAGAACAACAAGATAGGTGGGAGTTCATACTCTCTTGTGACTTGAACTAAGGAAGCTAGGAAACTAGGGAGGCTCTTAGTGTAACTGTGTGTTTAGGAAGTGAGTTAGTGAGTGGTGTGAATGAATGTTCAACCCAAGGTCTCTATTTATAGAGGAAGTAGAGAGAGACCGAAAGAGAGAGAGAGAGAGAGAGAGACGAGAGAGAGCTAGAGAGATCGGAGAGAGAGAGAGAGACCGAAAGAGAGAGAGAGAGACGAGAGAGAGCTAGAGAGATCGGAGAGAGAGAGGGGGGAAAGAAAAGGGAAAAAGATGGTGGTTTCCTAATGAGGTAAGTCAACTATTATCAATCCTTGTGTTGTATAAAATCTTGCCATGTTTGTATAAGAATCTTGCCAAGATGCTAATCAAATCAACTAAGTTTACATCCTAATCAAATCTTGGAGGTTTGACTAATCAAGTGATTATGTTGGAGGAGTATCTTGTAATGTGACAACACATATGATTATCCTTTAACACCTTTCCATAATGTGACTAATGAGGGTCTCATAGGATTAGTCTACATATGTATATTCCAATACATAACCATAGGTATTTATGTCCATGAGACTTACACTTATACATACATACCCATATATGTATGTACCATGGTACATCCATCCACATTAATACATATGCTTATGGGTTTTTTATACACATACATACATACCATATACACACGCACGTACATACATAAATACACATACATAGATCTTTACTTACACACATACTTATTAGAATAAAACAACATTATAACTCAAATCACTTATATGTTTATACACATACACACGAACATATATATGCATATATATACATATCAAACGTACATATACACACATGTGTATGTATATTCACGCACGCACACACATATAAATACACATATACATGCACTCATATATATACATACAAGGTGACATTCCTACATTTTAATATTACCATGTTTTTAATTGATTACATACATGATTTTTAAAAGGATTTAGTATCTTGAGTGAACACTAGTGTATGAGGAATAATAAAAACTATAGGAACAAGAGAAATAAGTGAAGGTTCATACCTCACTTATGGCTTGGACTAAGGAAGCTTAGAACTAGAGAAGTGTTGAGTGTGTGTGTGTGTGTGTGTGTGTTTGAGAGTGAAGTAGTGAGTGGTGTAAATGAAAAATGACCATCCAAGGCTCTATTTATAGAGAAAAGGAGAGAGAGAGAGAGAGATCGAAAGAGGGAGAAAGTGAGAGAGATAGAGAGGAAAAGAGAGGGAAAGGTGGTGTTTGCTAATTCTGGCAAGTCATCTATTATCAATCTCAGTGTTCATGGAATCTTTCCTTAATTGTGTTTAGTCTCTCAAAAGCTTACATCAAATCAAGATGCATTTGCAATCTAAGCACATCTAATGGCATTGACAAAACATGTGATTATGTTGGATGAGTATCAAACAATGTGACAACACAATATATTATCTTGTGGCTTCTTTCCAACATGTGATTAATAGGGTTTGACTTGATTAAAAAATATTAGTATAGGTAGTGGGTCGACGGTTTGGGAAGGAACAAGGAAGGGTCAAGTGTTAACCATGTTAAGTTAGGAAATCTTTTATGGATCTTGTTATGTTAAGTTTCTTTCTATTTGAGGTAAAAATCTATGGAAGATATGGTTTAGATTTGATGTGAACATACTTAGGTTAGTGATGTTGATGATGGTTGTTTTGTTTGTTGTTGAGCCGAAAAAAGAAAAGAAAAGGGGAAGGAAAGTGGCGGCTCAATGGTGGTTCAAGGGTGGTCATTTTGGGCAAGAATCATATCTCAATCTTTGTGTTGATGAGTTGTTTTGCCATTTGTAGTTAGACACAAGGTTATGATGGAATGGTTCATTAATAATGGGACAAAATGAATGTAAACCATGTATTAAATTTGTCTTTCAATTTCATGCACACACACATATATGTATGTGTGGGCCGTATATATATATATATATATATATAGGGAAATTATAAACTGAAAACCCACTCGAGTTAAGAAAACTATGAAAACCCTTGTAAAAACCATCTCGTTTTGGGCAAAAAAAAATAAAAAGCGCCGATAGAATATTTTTTAAAAAAATAAACAAAGTTTGTGCTGTCACATATGTAACAGCTCTGTTACATATGTAACATCAGTTGTTACATATGTAACAGTGCAAATTTTGTTTATTTTTTTTAAAAATATCCAATCGGCGCTTTTTTTATTTTTTTGTTCCAAAACGCTTTAATACATGTATGTTACCTTGTGTATTTTTTTCAAAAAAAAAAAAAATTTAGATGGTTTTTACAAGGGTTTTCATAGTTTTCTTAACTCGAGTGGGTTTTCAATTTATCCTCCCCCTATATATATATATATATATATATATATATATATATATATATATACAGATATATATATATATATACAGATATATATATATACAGATAGGATTTGGATCATTTGAGAACCACCATATAGGGAGAGAACCAAAGAACCAGTGTGAACAGGTGGCATTTTTATAAATATGAAGGTGTCTACAAAAACCCCTCATCAAAAAATTAAAAAAAATTATATAACCTAAATAAATAAAAAAATAAAAAAAGTAAAAACACCAAAATGATTATTTTGCATTATTAATTCGAAATAAAAAATAAAAAAAATGGCCTGTGACGTCATATGACGTCATCCTGATGCACATGTGCATTTCGCTGTTATATATACAGAAATACACCGTATGCACATGTGCATTTCACTATTAAATCACACCTTTGAATGAATTGTCAATTACCATACTTAAATGATTATTATTTGAACGCGATACAGATATATAAGGGGTCACAAATTTTATTCAATGATCATTAAATGGACACAAAGTGAGATATAAAAATACACTCCAACTCGTCAAGTGTTTAGTCATGCATATTATAACATAAATTGAAAATAAAACACGTGTATGACAACAAATATGAATAAACTTAAAACACCTCTATATAAGAAATATAAAATAAGAAACGTTTACTGCATGCACATGTGCATTTCACTGATATAGTTAGATTTTTTAATGGTTTAACTTTCGGGCTTATTTTTTGGGTATGGTGGGATGGGGGGTGGGGTGGTGGGTTTAGGTTTTTGGGTGGTGGGTGTTTAGTTATAATCATGCACATGTGCATATGTCAATTTCATTATCATACCAATTTACATATGCTAAATATAATAATTACAAACATAATCAACCTATCAACCACCATATAAGGCCACCCAAAATATACATATGTGCATGCATCATCCTTCAAATACAAAAGTTTTATACCAATTTGTTTTTATCATACAACTACATGTAGTTTCTACCAAACGTATTAACTCAATAAAACAAACGATAACAAAAAAAAATATAACCATATTACAAACTAACTATGTTACCACTAACCACCTACCTACAAACTTCTAATTATCTCACAATCTCACGTCCACCAACAATGTCCCCTTCTATTGCTTATTTGTCCCTCCTCATCTTCTTCCCCTTTTACTTATCTTCTTTCAACACTCTTCACACTTCATTGATACCTCATCTAACATCTCCCTTGTTTTTTCATCTGTCAACCTGAACATCGTATACTTCACAAATTTATCACATTGTTCGTTTGTTTAAACAACTAATTAACAATTAACATTTATTAATTAACATGAAAAATATACATATATGCACATGTGCATATACATATATGCACATGTGCATATATACCTAAATCGCTTAAATAAATAATACCAACCTTTTTTAACTTCCTGATCAACAATTATGTTATCATCCTCAATTGCATCCGGCAGCTTTTTTTGGCCCTTTCTCCCTCAATTATAAATAAAAGTTACATTCTTTTATGTTTATCCCATCTTTATCTACAAATAATAAACAACACATAAGCAAACCAGATTTTCAATCTTCATGCACTTGTGTAATGTTACCTCGATTATAATACAAAAGTTATTTTTATCCCAAATTTGACTAGTAAAATAATAAGTTGCTTTAACATTTTTTGTACTTTTAAATTAATATTTTTGTACATCTATTGACAGAAAAGAGAAAAGCAATAACTAGAAAGAAAATAATGAAATAAATATACATTTTTTGCCTTTTACCATATGTGAGAATCTACTCAACACTCAAACCTATAAAAAATACTCATATTCTTTCTATCATATTGCCTCTTCACACTAGCTAGTGGTCGCTGCAACTACCTAACCAGCCGGAAAAAAATTCCGGTGAGAAAATTTTCATATTCTCCTTCTATATAACTCTTCACTTTAACTACTCTTTATTTCATAATTTTCCCAGTGGATTTTTTTTATCATGGCGTTACCAAATTATGAATTAAGTAGGTCGTGACTACGCCTACGGTGGGCACAGGCCCACCGTCCTCTTAACGTAAATCCGCCACTGCATACATATAGCTAACGTTTCAGTTACAACAAACACAAATACCAAACATTAGATAACATAATTACATTAAAATTTTACAAATTAGGGGAAGGACCAAAACCTGTGTAACAAACCATCTAAACTGATAAGCAGCAACAATTGGATAAGCAACCGGAACGCAAGCCGAAGCAGCCGAAACCTCATCGCCATCAGCGTCTTCTTTATCAATCGAACTCTCCTTAATACTCGATTTAATCAAAGGCAAAACTATGGGCATCAATTCCACTAACAAATCCTTGTTCTGATAATCTGAATAAGTTTTTTGTAGGTCTTGAAAAGCATAATCTGCAGAAGTGGAAAGAGATCTTTGGAATCCATGAGAGTTGATCATACGTCGACGTTTGGGAAGCAGCCAAAGCGGCACAGAGTAAGCTGAAGCTGGTCAACACGAGCTGAAAATCGATTTCATTGGTAGAAGGTAGGAGAGATTGAAGGAAGGATTTGACTGAAGCTGAACCGTCCGATGGGTTGATGGAGGTTCTGGATAGTGATTCTTGGATTGGTTCTGCTAATCTACAATGGGAGGAAGAAGATGTTAGGGTTTCACATAAAAGTGTTAGGGAGAAAGAAGTAGATAACGTGTTTTTACTTTAATTTGTTATAATATTTACGTTATTGCCCCCTTTCACATTGGTTCTTTGGTTCTCACCCTAAAGTTGGTTCTCATATGATCCCTACCCTATACAGATATATATGTAAGTTAGAAAATTACTTGTTGTTATACATAGACACTATCACATTCCTTAATATATTATTGAATAAATGAACATTTACACATGTTTTTAGAAAATAGTTTATAGTCGTTTAAACTCGTGTCACCAATGTTCGTTGATATGGGTGAAATTATACTCGTTCGTGCCTTGCTAGACTTTCTCGGGGGACTTATGCATAGAAGATGATATTAATTTTATATAGAAAGTTAAATGTTGACTAGAATGTGTACGGATTTTGACCTGGTAAATTGGTGGGTGTCACAATTTAGGTCTCTCATTTCTAAACAATTATATAAAAATTTGGAATGATGAAACAATATTGAAAGTTAAACAGCGTGTAAATTTAACCATTTTGGTTTTTGTTTCAGATTGGAAAATTATCGGATAAAGACATAATAGAAAAAGTGTTCTTTCCTGTTGTGAATGAGGCTGGTAGAGTATACGCTAAGGGTATTGCAGTAAAAGCAGGTGATTTGGATATCGCTAGTGTTATGGGAATGGGATTTCCACCTTACAGGTCTTTTTCGTTTTTTGATCAACACTGAATTAGTTTTTTTTATTTTTTTTTTAGCACCAACATATGTTTTGTATAGGGGAGGGATTATGTTCTAGGAAGATATGGTTGGATCTAGATACATTCATGGGTGGTTGAATGAGTGGTCAAAGATGTATGGGGGGTTTTTCAAGCCGTGTGATTATTTGGCTCAGCGAGCTGCACTTGGGACTCCTTTGGTTAGAATTACTTTAATCTTTTCTTTTCGAATATAACAAGCTTATGTTTAATGGGATGTAATTTGATGGTGTTTGCAATGCAGGGTGCACCATTGGATCAATCATAATCATGGCTATGAGATGAAATCAACATCATTTACTGGTGTCAGATATGGCGAATTAAATAACATGGAGAGTGGAAACGTATGAGATATTACTGTTAAGTATTTGATGTATTAAAGGAGTTGTACGTCAATGCATCATTGACTTGTACATTATTTTATGCATCTTGATATCGAATAAAATTTACATCGATACGTTGAAAAAAATACGCTCGTTTTAACGGTATGTTTAGAATTTTTTTTAAAACGTAATATATTCATAGCTATAAGCGGAAGATTGAAAAAAATAAGATGTGAGGAATATGTGGGGAAAGATAGGGGGAAATGAAAGTAATCAGAATATGTTGGCATAGATAGGGGGAACTGTAACTAATAAGGGGTATATGTGCAAGTTATTTTGAAAAGACAGAAGTGCTCTTAAAAAGTAGTTACTACATACATTATGTGTTGTACTTTAAGCATTTATAGTTCTATTACTTAAAAATTAAGAGGTCATTCTGAAATGCTTTATAAGATAGTATAGATATACATATATGTAGAGTTTAAAAAAATTAACTGAAGGGAGGCCATTTAAAATAATGTATGTATGTGTGTGTTGTATGTGTACACATGCTAAGTCATGTATTATAAACTTAGGTGGCAGTTGGAACAATAGTTATCACATGAACATCATGGTCACTCCATTAGGAGCCTTGTATGGTAGAAAGTACAAGACTCCTACACGTTTGCCGGAAGTTGGGGAAAATTAAATGTTATGACTCGAGATAGTCCATGAGACTGCTGACAAAACCATGCATATTCGAGGATGCTTATGATAAACTCATGATCGGCAAAAGAGTTATGCCAACAAAGGAAGAAAACCGTTAATGATTTCCAAGTTGTGAGGGGTAATGTTGGTGTTGCATTGGAAAGGTGTGGTAAGGCAGAAAAGAAAGCGAATTAAGCTCAAGATACATTGGTTCATTTAAAAATGGGTTGGCCCCAAGGGTGGGCGAGCCACACCCCGTCCATAACCCGTTTTTCTAGCGGCCTAAATTTTGATTATTTCTCTTACACAATATATATAGAGAGAGAATAATATCATGTAAAAAAACATATGATAGTAGGGCTGTTCACGAGCTGAGCCAATCCGAACGAAGCTTTGCTCATGCTTGGCTCGTTTACAAACCAAACCAAACCGAGCGGAGCAGCTCATTTACAATCGAGCCAAAAACCGAACGAGCATTCATCGAGCGCAAATTTTCCGAGCGAGCGCCGAGCGAGAATCGAGCGGAAAATAATATGGACGATTATAAAATTGGGATGTTTCCTTCGATGTTTTCATTGTCGGGTGACAACTAAAGTCAAAATGTATGATGCTAACACTAATATTGAGATCCTAGTGTCCAAGGATAAGGCTTAGATTGAGGCTGGTGAGGCGATGAGCATACGTAAGACAACAGTTATTGCATTGTGACGTAGGTATGATATCAAGCGACAATTAGCGATGGACAACTATTAACATAAAGAAGTCAAGACTGTCACCTCATGACTTATTGTTTTACTATTAAATCTAGTGTTAATTTTTTATTGTGTTAAGTGGGCTAGTTATATTTTGTTTGCATATACTGAGTCAAATCCAATAGAATCTTATATATAAAGCCATAAATTTATCTGTAAATTGTGTGTATATTTATTACTAAATAAATAAAAATTTATTCGAGTCGAACCGAGCCGAGCGTACCTTTGCTCGTGCTTGGCTCATTTACAAACCGAACCGAGCCGATCGGCTCATATACAACCGAGCGCAAGATCGAGCGAGCATTTTTCGAGCATTTTCCGAACGAGCGACGAGCGATCCACGAGCGGCGAGCGATTTCAACAGCCCTATATGATAGTCCAATAGACGGTTAAGGTCCTTGCATTCTTGCTTGTTAGTACGAGTTCGACTCCTTTTCAAATTTCAATGCCATTTTGGCTGGGTCATTTCTTTTCCACGCCAACTTAGGTTTTCATTATGATTTTTTTTTTTTTTTTGTTAATTTGGTATTTTATATATGGGATATGGGATTGATACACTCCTTGACATCAACATGATGTCAGCTCCATGATCATACACCTAGGCCTATAAACGAACCGAACGTTCATGAACTGTTCGGCGGGAAGTTCGTTTATGTTCGTTTAATTAAACGAACGAACATGAACACACGCTTGTTCGTTCATTTATATTCATGAACGTTCGTTTATGTTAATTCATTATGTTCGTTTAATTAATATTTACTTTATTTTTATTATTTAGTTCCCTTTTGTGAAGTAACCTCAATTCACATTATATACAATATATTTTATATGTTTTAAAAACTTAATCCTAACCCTAACATTCTAAGCATATAAGCTGCTCTCCACGCTTCATATCCCCACCTCCCTTCTTTTTGGTACACACATGATGGATATTTTAAATGAATCATGTACATTCAAACTACTAATTTAGATTTGGTTTTGGTTGCATTGTGATGTATTAGACTTGGTTGAATTGTGATGAATCATTATTAACTTGTTTTTGTTTGTGTTCATTTATGTTCATTTGTGTTTGTTTATATTGATCATTTGTGTTCGTTTATGTTCATGAACTGTTTGTTTAGGTTTTAAATGAACGAACATAAACGAACACGAACAAGGCAAATTTCTTAATGAACGAACACGAACACAAAAATGTGTTCTATTATGTGTTCGTGTTCGGTTAAAGTTAAATGAACAAACACGAACACGCCTGTGTTCGTGTTCGTTTGGTTCGTTTACAGCCTTACATACACCCTATATAAAGTAGGATTTGACTGAAAATAAGGATGGGACACTTTCAATTATTGGATTTGACATTTATGACCGAAAATAAAATAAGGAGAATGTAATAACTTTATTCAACCAAATAAAAAATTAACCACCCATAAATTCTTTTTAAATCATATAAAATGTAACTTTTTATTTAAAATGAATCATGAAATTGCTTCAGATTAATTATTTAATTGTTTTTTTCTGAATAAAAACCCATAAAAAATCGTTTGTTTTTGCGTTTTTTTATAGCACTATGATACTCATTGGAAAAATAATAAAACGCTCGTTAGTTTGGTGTAATTTAAAAAAAAAGATCTCGTATATAAAACTTTTTAACGTTTAAAAATTATAAGGGGAAACATTAGATAGAAAAAGACTTTTAGAGGGAAAGTTAACAATCAATCGATATGATTTTGCTTTTTTTAGTTTTTTTTTTAACTTCTACAGCCATTATAAGAGAGAATTTTATTATATATTTACACTTTGTGACGGCCTGACGAGTTTTACAAGCAACTTGTTTCTTTTCTTTTATTAACACGTGGCGTCCGCCCGTTGGCTTGATGGGGCGGTGTGTAGTCATTTCCTTCTTTTTAGAACCAGAGACAAGTGGGGGTTGGTAAAGTCTTCTGTCAGAAATGTTTTAGCTAGGGAGCTGCCAGGTCATCGTCCTTGCTGATCTGTCAGGCCGGTGCGGCCTCTGGTTGGTTACAGACTCTGATGGGCAATTCTTGTGTAAAACGGGCGGAATGACTGACGTCATGGCCCTGGCACAGTTTGCCTCCGCCAATGTAAAACGGGCGGAAGAGCTGGCGCCATTGACACTGCTGTCTTCGCTTACGTAAAACGGGCGAAAGAGCTGGCGCAATTAAATGATTAGTGTACTCCATGTGATAATTAGAAGTAATGCTAACCCCCTTGAAAGTACTTATAGAGTCTCTTTAAAGTCTATATGCCAAGATAACATTAAGACAAACAAAAGTGTAGGTAAAGGTAAGACCCCAAAACAAATCTAAGACAACTCTATAAGCTCCTTAAAAAATCAGCAACCTAATTCGACGTCTCCAAAATTCTTATCCGCAATGATGTCCTTAGAGAGGTGTCAACCTAGTTACTCTACTAAATCTGCCATTTTGGGTCTGCTCTCCACTTGCACCAACCTGTCTAAACGCAATATTGCCTATGTCACCATCACTTTGAACAAACGACCATAAATACTTGAACTTGGTTGTGTGCAAGGTCATGAATACCAATTGGGCGTCATCGTTTGCACCACTTGAGTTACAATGAATGTACTCAGTTTAGAAGCAACGTATATTTAGACCTTTGCGTTTTAAGACTGCTCGTCACTTTCCTAGCCTCTTTTAGGATCAGTTTACTTCGCTACTAACACAAAACTCTTTGCAAAATGCACGCATAACAGGATTACCTCATGAATCAATTTGCACAACTCATCCAAGACTAGTGAAAAGGTTCAACGTGAATCCATGTGGGCACAAGGACATACCAATTTGCTTATATAAGTGTTTGGTTATAACTTATTGTCTCATACTTGCATATGGTAAGAAGTTGATTTCATACAATCCACACCCGTCCTAACACCACTTTTGAAAAATGATTTTCATACACAATAAAAGAAAACACATACAAGCTATTTGATTATAAAGTTCCCCAATAATACTACATCGCGGCCTTAAAATCAATCATTTTATATAATCTACAGTAATATTAAACAGAAAAAAAAATACAAAACATTCGCTTGAGAATTAATGTTTGGAAGTAAGACGTGAAAGCTTATGCTTCAACTTATACTTATTACACGCCCAGGTGAAGGGAAAAGTACATGCAAGGCCAAACTAGAAGCGCAGTTGTCTGTCTAAATATTCCGAAGCCATCTGCAATAATGATTGATTTATGAAGTTGACATGTTTGTGTAGAGAAGGGTGAAGAAAACTTCAACTTGTGGTATGTTTTGAATGATTTGGGTAAACTTGTTTCGGCTTGGTTCCTCGAGCAGCAATGGACTAATTTGCGCAATCCGTGGAAGAAGTTTGGCTAGCGGTAGCCCCCCCGCAAACAGATTGCCGTTTCCCTTCATGTCTTCCATCACCCCCTCCACCACTTTACTTAGTGACAGCTCCAGAATATTCTCGAATTCAGAACTACACAAAATAATCAAGTCGCTCTAAATATCCAAATCTGATTTACAAAAACTATATACTTTCTATCATTTATACAAAATGATATATGAGGTTTTACTCATCAAAATACACTTCCAATTTAGCAATTTCTTTTGTTATTTTACCCACAAGTAAAACATAACCCTAATCGACACCCATTCATAACTAAATGACACCTCTAGTTGGCATTTCGCAGAAAACTTTCTATAAAAAATCATAAGTGATATGCTAAGCGCACAAGGCATATAGAACTCTCTATACATAGCAAACCTCATGATAATTTTCACAAGTACAAGCATTTAGTACCCAAAAAATCTTTTCAGCCACAAAAGCAAAAACACTATGTTACCTTAACAACTTCGGCCACAATGTTGCTTCAGTTCTATTACCAATTATTATTTAATTTCAAACTATAACAAAACAAAGCCAATATTTGGAACAGGTCACTTCAAATGCCGTTAAAATCGCAAGGAAACATCCTAACCTAAAAACCTGAGTTTAAACATAACACAGCAATTAGATATGGCACAGCATTCCACACAAAAGATTTAAATTAATCAATGGGTCAAGTGGATCGGATAACAGGTCGGTCAAGACGGTTATTTTTTTCTACAAGTTGGGTAGACATGAGTCACTTTTGCTGATAAAAACTTTATATTGTTGCTAAAACTAGATGTGTTAAGTTAAATATGCTGAAAACATTATAATATTTTAATTAAAATATAACTTATTAAATTAAATAAATGAGTGAAGTAAAATAATGTTTTTGAGACTTTCATGTTTCAACTAATTTGAAATTTTCCATTTAGAGACAAAAACATAACCCGAATTGCCGGTTCATAGTTTAAACCTTTCGCCAACATGAGGCATTTTTCCATCATTCTGAACTAACAAATAATAAAACAGAGGATAGTACTTAAATAAGTGAAATGAAGTACCTTGATAAAACTGTACGCGTCTCCACCATTAGTTTGATCTAATTTTGTGATGTCAGCATCATTAGGGGTGGAGGATTCAACTGATCCATGGAATCTCACATCCTCTGGCATCAAATAATCCACCCAATGATGAGGCCTTCCCATGCTCATGAACGTGTTCAATATCTGCATAATTGTTTCATCAAGTACACTAGCGTGAAGATATCCCTCAACTGCTTTCTGCAAATAGACGCATAGATACATGATCTGAATCATTCTACTTTGACTAAGAAAGAAATACATCTAAACTATAGCTATAATATATAGACACCTTATAGCTACTTGGTCCGGATCATTATACTTTGTGTCACCTTTCATCGTTATTATTTCTTCCGCGCAGATAAATGTGGCGATTTCAATGTATAAAAAATAGTGAATTCAGGTTATATTTGTTTAACAGGCCAAACAGGCATAATGTATTAAAAATAGTTAAATGTGAAATGGGTCAACAGAGTTGAACAGATGACTAGGACTAAACGGATCAAAGTCATCTAGCATGTATTCAAATTAGCGCATTGTTCCAATTAGGAAAACAAAATTATTTCCTTCATGAGATTAGGGATGACTTTTTAATCATAGTTAATACATTACTAATTATACAACTAAAAATGAAAGAGGAAATGCTAATGGCTCTGGCCCAACCCGACCCAATCCTATTTTGATCCACACAAAAGAACTACGGTAGCGTTCGTTTCCTGGAATAGAATGGAATCCGGATGGATTTGGAATGTATATTCCATTTCTTATGTTGTTGGTTTCAGCAAAAGAAGGAATTGTAATTGAACATACGAAAGGGAATCTATTATTCCAATTCCACCCAGATTTCATTCCATTATGTGAAAACAAACATACCTAAATTCCAAATCAAATTACAGTTTCAGCGCGAATTCAAATTCCAATTCCATTACATTCCATGAAACGTAAGCTACCATATGTGTTTC
>JAUTDX010002503.1:0-58194 GCA_030844895.1 Ambrosia x helenae | reverse complement strand
AAAAAATAATTAATATTATACAAAGGGTAAAAGGAGTTAAAAAGTAAAGAAGAAAAATCACCAAACCTTGGAATATTTACTGCCAACTGCATCAATACTTAAACTTTTCAACTTAGGACAACTACTAAGAAATTTGGGTATTACTCTAGCTTCCCAAACACCCTTCAACTCCAAATGCTTCATATTCGGAAAGATAGGCAGAGCTGTAGCGAATTGGTAAGTTAAACTTACAATTTTAAGTGAAAGATTTTGAACTCCTCTTATATGGTTTATAAGTAGATCCACCCGCGGATGATGAAATGGTCTTTCCCAACATGTAATAGACGCCCCAACCAAAGACGACACATCTTCAAATACAAAAAACGAGCAGAATACACCGCTAACAAGCAAATATTCAAGACTAGGGACGCGTAAAACAACATTGTTGATAACATTGTCGTCACATGATCCATATATTAGTTTCAGCCGTTTCAAAGTAGGGATATTGAATATGTATTCTTTTACATTGTCGTGTGTTGCTACGTCCAACGTTAAACTTTCAAGCATTGGGCAGCCATGGATGAGTTTAAATACATTGACTATAGAACTACCATCACTAGCAATGTCAAGAGTTTTAAGGCAAGGAAGATTCACTAAAGATAGACGCTTCCAACGCTTGTAATGAAAGGATTCACGAGTTATTGTTTAACTTTGTTAGCGTCTTGCATGTAAATACGCTGAAAGGCAATTGTATGTTGTTACCACATATGTCAAGCTCACGAACGTTTAACTGAATCGCCTTATCAATCCATCTTGATACACTTGACCTTTCAACCCGAGTAACAAACAAATGTAATCTAAATAACTGAAGTTGAGATGTTTTGCAAGACTTCAGGAACTGATCTACAAACTTTGTAAAGTTGTTTTCATTGATGTGATGACCACAAGTATCATCAAAGTCAACGTTCGTGACAAACATCCAACTATACCTCCATCTTTTAGATAAAACGCTAGTTTGCACCGCGAATATGGGAGGCATTAAAGAGAGTATATGCGAAACGATATGTTCAGGCAACCTGCTAAACATGTCCTCTACATCCTCACTTATGGAACTCATTGTTTAGCTCTTAATTTGTTTCCTGAAAAATCAAATCACGAAGTTCAAACTCATTTACTTTTCCTTTTATTTAATTTATATCTCATACAGGCGCGTACGTAAACATGAACGTAAATTTTTTTTTGAAAATTAACTTTTATAAACACACCAAAAAACCAAGCGACTATCTCCAAGCCGGAAATAGACGCCGAAAACCAAACAACAAGAGTAACACAATTACATTATCTCAAAGTTACGCCATCTATCCCAATCCACTACCCCTTTTTGAACCTATTTTTATACCATAAGAACCCCAACGTCTTGATGTCGGTAACCACATCGGCGATCTTCGACTCTTTATTCGCAAAAATGGTGTCATTTCGAGCTTTCCACAACCTCCACAAGTAATAATCAACAACCCCTGATAATAGCTTCTTTGTTCCCAGCCAAAACCCATCGAAACATGCATATCCACAATATCTTTCACATGAAACACATAGAAACCAGGAATCCTACACCAAGTAGTAACCGCATTCCACACCCCGGTAGCAAACCAAACACCCGTGAGAATATGCTCAGTCGATTCCTGAACATCTCCACACCAAACGCACGACGAATTATCAATCACAATACCTCTACGTATTAGAGCCGTCTTAGTCGAATTAACATAACAACTTAAAGATGAAAAGGTACCTGCAGATCAGCAGATGATTAGTCGAATTCTTACGTGCAAAGAAAGTAATTAGGGTTTGGGATTCGAAGGTAAATTGAATAATATATGTAGTAAAGTTTATGAGGAAACCGAATCGCGTTAAATTTATAGTCCAAACTTAAAAGCCCAATACAAAAGGTTAGGTCTTACACATGGACCCGACTATTTTCAATCTGCTTATTTCTTTTTTTTTTTTTTGGGAAAATGCTATTTCTTTGAGGCATGTTATTTACACAATAACATTTTTTAGGGGTTGCACAATCCTCTACGGCTCGTAGAGGGCTTTTTACGGGCCGTAGAGGGTGTCAGTGCAATTAATGCAAGTCAGCTCTACGGCCCGTAGACCTCTCTGAAAATTCTGTACCTCTACGGCCGTAGAGCTCTATACGACCCGTAGAAAAGTGGGCTGTTGAGAGCATTAAACCCTATACGGCCCGTAGAGACCTCTACGGGCCGTAGAGGTCCAGATAAATCCTTCTTCCTTGTCTCCTTTTCTCAGACAAAGAAAATTTAAAAAAAATGGAGAACGAAAAATCTGATCGATTCCAAGCTACCGCGATGTCTTCGAGCCACTACAGTAATGTTTCGGAGCAATGGGAGCATTCGTATAGCATATCTCACGTCTCGGAAAGCATTTTCGGACCCGTGGTGGAACGTGGTGAGGAGGAGGTTAGATCCGTTGTTCACGGTGAAGACGGAATGCGCTTCCCGATTTGAACCTCCTACCCGATTTGAACCTGCTGCCGGTTTGAACCAGGAGTACGGGACTTATCATTCGCACGAGGAGGGTCATGGCAGCTTCAAGGGATCGCACGAGGGAGGTGATAACGGTGGGCGACAACGGTGGTGACAACGGTGGCGACAACGGTGGCGACGAACCTGTCCGGAGGTTTCGTTTGAAACAAATCAGGTGTGTTTATGTATTTACAACTTGTTTATAATTTATACCCTATACGGCCCGTAGAGGTGCCTAAGACTGGTTTATCTTATATTAAAATTTTCCAACTAAGAAACCAGCGAACTGGTAGCCCAGATGGTCCCCATATACGAAATAAGACTTTGTGTGTGTTTGTGTGATAATGTGCCTAAGATCGAACCTTGTCCCAAACGTTTTTTTTTTTGGTCTACGACCCGTAGAGCCTCAACGGGCCGTAGGCATCATAAACATCCATCTCTTCCTTGTTCATTCTAAAAAAAAATAAGGCTTCTTCTACGGGTCGTAGAGCCCTCTAAGGCCCGTAGGTAATCATCACCAATGATTGTATGATTGCCAATCATTGATAATGATTACCTACGGGCCGTAGAGGGCTCTACGACCCGTAGAGGAAGCAAAAAATGGAGTCTACGGGCCGTAGAGCCCTCTACGGCCCGTAGAGCCCTCTACGGCCGTATAGGGTTGTGTGGATAAATTTTAAACTTGTGCAAATAACCGGAGCCTTTCTTTTCAATACTTTGGTTGTAACTTGCAACCGTGAGTTACACTCCCGCTACATGGCTGGGTGACCTAATTTTTAATAAATTTTAAAAGGAGACGTATATAGTTTTTGTAAAAAAAAAAAGATAATTTTTTTCGGTGGGGACTAGCTTGGTGTGTTTTCGCTAAAAAATATTCACATATTTAGTTTTTGTAATAAAAACTAACGAACAAAACTTACAAGAGGAAAATAAAACTGTTATATTAGAGATGTACAAAAATAAAACTAACGAACAAAAATTATTTAAAGGGTAGGGGTTTATTTGAAACTTCACGTGTTATAGTGAGCTGTGTGATAATATAACTTAGACTATCCATTGTCGGTCGCAAGCGAGCAACGCGCGAGCCACAAACTTCACTATCAAGTAACCCGGTCACTTGACCTCATTATGGTTGGAGGTGAGCACCTACACGACCAAAGCACATCTCTCCCCGTAGTCCCGTTAACCCACGCAACCATCGTCGCCTGTGCTCGTGCCGCGCTGGTCGCGTGGGGCTATTGTGGCTGAGGGTGAGCACCGGGATGAAACCTCCCTCGTGCCGGAGCTTACTCACGGCCCACAACGGACAGTATTATAATTTGTGAAGTTCAAATATTATGCGTGGTAAACTTGAAATATATCTATACATTAAGATATTTTTATCATTACAATTACAATTATAAATATAATAACATACCTTAGAGTTTGAATAGTAACTATAATATTCTTATATTTATATATATTATTAAATTCATATATATTATTTTATTTAATATTCATATATATTATTATATTTATATATATTATTATATTCGTATATATTATTTTATTCAAAAATTTTATTATATACTATTAATATAAATAACATAATATTATGTAATTTCGTTACAAATTTCTTGTGTTACCTTATATTATATTATTTTGAAGAGTAGTGTTTCAGCGGTAAATCTTGTGTTGCAAAGCGACCACTGCCCATGTTCGAATCCCATAGCAACACACGGGTTTCTCCTTTCAAACCCAAGCGGTTATTTTTTCGCTGATGCGTGGGAATCGAATCTGAGACCATACCCGGGCAGGAACCCTCCAAGGAGGTAAACCTTCTCACCTCAAACCAACTGGGCTGGAGATCATTGGCTTATATTATATTATATACTATTAATATAAATAACATAATATTATGTCATTTCGTTACAAATTTCATGTGTTACCTTATGTGTAGATTTCTTTATTTTTTTAACGTTTACAACCAAAATGGAATCTCGATTGTATAATTCATTGATTGATCAACACCTCATCGAAATCTCAATTGTAAAACGCGCAACGCGCGTCGATATATACCCCTAGTTTAGAATAAGTTACACAAATGTTATCTATGATTAAACTTTACTTTGGAATACTTTTATAAAGAAAAATTGGATTTTAGTAATCTCAGGCTTTTACCTACTGATTAGGATTAATTTATACCATTGATCAAAAGAAAAACGGGGGCTGGGGCACCCCCTGGCCTCTTCAATCCTTCGCCCCTCAGTGGCGCATCTCTTAAGGGGCGGGGAGGGGTGGCTGACCCTCCTGAATTTTCGCTCAAAAGTTCTGATTATATAGTATTCGTATAGAAATTTTTTGGTATAAACGGTTTCGACCCATCGAAATTGGTTTTTCGACCCCCCGAAACTAGTGGTTTCCGAAACCCCAAAGTTTCGGGTCAAGCTTCGCCACTGTCACCCCCTGATTGTTGGTACACATTTGTGAAGGTTGGATTAATCATGATCAGGACAAAGTTTGGATTATTAAAATACATTTTTTCTTTTATAAAACACATATTGTCTCAACTGTTTTTCAATTCGTTTCTTCCTTTTTAAAATACTTAGTTAAAAAAATAAAACAAACAATTAATTTACCCAAGCCCTTTTTGTTGTTCCTCGCCCCACCTCTAATCACTAGTTCACGAACAAATGATTTTTGTCTTGTTCTGCCAGTGATTCTATCTCTACGTACAAGGGTTTTCACTAACTTGTTATGAAAGTTCAAATAAGTAGTCTTTAAATCACTTTTCAAAAATGCAATCTCTTACGCTTTTGAATTTACAACTTTTCTACAAGTCGACCACCTTCGGTTCTAGGCAACAAAGGATAATGGTTGGTTCCATCTTTGTGTGTTAATAATAACTAGGTTTTTATCCAGCCGCGCGTTGCGGCGGCGTCAATCTGATTTAGAAAATAATTAAGTAATGACGTAGTGTTGTGACATTTCAAATTCCAAATCAAAGGATTCTATGTGGCAAAACACAAAAGTAAACATTTGTCAACATACGTATACATAATTGCCTGCTTTATTCTCATCAACACAAGCATGCATGCAACTGAAACCTTAACCCGTCTCACAAGTATCCACAAAACAGACGTTAACTGAACTGAATTGATACTTGATTCATTGTTCAACACATAGGTAAAAACATGTTTAACCAAAACAGAAAAACTTTCAAGTTAAAAACATCACCAAATTAAAACATTTGTTAATGTCAAGAACTTGTAGCTGCAATTGGGGTGTCTTCTTGTGCTCCCCATTCTGTCCAAGATCCATCATAAACCGGAACATCTGTCTTCCCAAGCCGATGGAGTCCCTAAAGGTAAAGGAAAATACTTTAATAAACGATTCTTGTAGATATGAAAGTTTTTAGGTTTTTATCCAGCTAGTATTAATAAACAGCCGCAACAGCTTGTTGCGTGTCATATCAAGTTGCGTCTCTGGTTCAAACTCTAGGCAAAATTTTAGCATGTAAGTCAACAAAAGCATAAAATTAAATAAGATAAATACATACCTAATGCATTCGATTGTTTTATTTGTTTTCCTCCTACTGACAACCAGCACACTTCCACCGGCTGCTGCCCCGAATGAAAATCGCCAATAGAAACACGAAATAGATCCTAGTAAACATGAATTAAGACTAATACTTTAACAGGAGACTCCGAGGCAGTGACTTTAATGCTTTCTTTTGCCGTTCATCAACTAATCGACCTCACACCGTCTTATATGTATACAATGTTTCAGACAAACTGCCAAATAGATTTGTTTCTTTCACCAATTTTGTAGAACTTAGAAACCCAAAACATATTATAAGCCACATGAACAGAAAGTTTTGAAGCCTGCAAAATTAACAACCAAAAATAAATACAACAGATGATTAAAATATCGAGGAAGAAATACAAACTTCAATTGCCATTATCATCTACACTAACCTTAACCTGGATGAATCTGGTCTTTCTGTCATTTCAGCTGGCGCACAGAGAGTCTACACAGGGTTTAGCTATTAGTATGAAAGGTTAAGAGTTTAAAAGAGCATCGTCATTGAAAGATCCCAAATACCATTCAACTCTTCCTCAAGCGCCATCACAATCTCAACCTGCAAACAGACAACAAAGCGAGGATTAAAAACCCAAAAATAATATCCAAGTAATAATAAAAATCGCCAAAAACAAATAAATAAAAAGTGAAATATAAGTTCATAGCTTAATAGTTTGGAGTTAGCGTGTCGAGTGAATAAGCTCCTAGTGTAGCAAATTTCGATTCACCAGCAACTGAAACATCATCCTTTACTGCGAACTGATTTTTTAACAATGTTTCACACTTTTTCTATGTCTATGACTTAGCCTACAAAAAGATGTGTGGAATGAGTTCCTAACGCATTGAGTTGGGCTAGGCCAAAGCCCACCAAATCTTGCTCAACATAGGAATACCTTCTATGTGGGTTTATGTTTTATCTTCAACGGTATAGCTCACCATTACAGTTCAAAATGAAGATCCCTGGGTTGTGTTTTATCTTCGACGGGTCAAATCAAAAAAATAAAAAATAAATAAGTGAAGACTAAAATGAAAACATGTTATTTGTGTTCAATTCACTCAATACTTTAAATGCATACAACATCGAACCTCCTAAACCATTTTATACAAGAAAAAATAATAACTTAATGAGTGTTTTTGTAATCATAGTTAACGAAGTATTTTTTTATAATCAATCACTTACAGCACATGAAACTGGAAGGCTGCAGAATGACACTCGGAGGTTGCCTCTTCCTGAATCAGAGAAAGAAACCATCAGAAGCATTAGTATATACACATTTGATTTAGTAGCAAAAGCTTATACTTTCTTGTTGAATAATGTGAGATGAAGGTTGAGATAACCTCAAATTGTTTTTCTAGCCAGTTTTTATCCAGCTCAGTTTTTTTTGGGATAACCGTTTTGGGTTCCACTCAAAATATTGTGCCAGTCACCTGCCTAGCACTGTTCAATTTCCTCATCTATAAATAGTACCTAGTGTCTTTTAAGAGTCGCGCATTGAGCGAGTGAAATGTTGGCTCCATTCGGTATTAAAAGTTGGTTTAGAACAAAAGAAACGCGCCCATAGATTACTATATTTGTGGTTATTGTATACATTGCAACGCTCAAGAATCACAAACTTTCATCTCTATCTTGATAATCAATATCTATCAATGTGAAGAACGAACAACGTCAGTCTAAAACAAATAAGAACCAACACAAACATTAACCCATTAAAAACAGTTAAAACCGAACCTGAATCCGGCCCATCGCATCTCGCCCTCTGCATTATATTTAAACCCCTTCCAACCGATTCAACACAATTACATCACATTAACAAATGAAACAACTACCTCACAAATATAAAGACTAACCCTTAAAAAAAGTAAAAACACTTCAAATTAACCTGATTAAGTTTTGTATGCATTCCTCGAAATCAAAGACCTATCTGGTGTGGTGTAGTTAAAATAGAACTGTCGAGCTATCACGGCCTACAAAATAAATATGCAAACCATTTTTTAAAACCATTTGATCATGGCACAATGTACAGAAATTATAGAAGAGGGAAAAAGAAAATCAAAACTTACAGCTTTTCTAACTCTCTCAGAGACATGGAAAGATGCTCTAAGTTGGTCATGGTGTAGATGACAAAGTATTTTGACCTTGAATTACAGAGAAGGGATATTAAAAATGTTAATTAAAGTGACAAACACAGATGTGTTAAATAATTCAGGTGTCAACACCGGTGCAACTTAGATCTAGAAACCAGATTACCAATTTACAATATACAACAAAGATGTGTATTAACATAATAATAGCGGGTGAACATACTAATTGCTTGGCTTTTGCCACTGTTTGCTTCAATTAACATAATAGATTTCATTCATACAGCCAACAAACAGGTTTTATCTCATCATCCAACATCTACAATTGGTGATGTCAAAGAACGTACATTTTTCCCAGTCGGTCATTTCTCTTTGAGCTGTTATTAGTCATAACCAGCTCTATTACATAACCTCAGAAAGCGATATTTTGTTTTTTTAAGCCAGTAGTTAACTTTTTTTCTTTTTGCATTTTGGCCACCAAGTTTTTTTCTTTTGTTTTTTAGTTAACTTTTTTTGACATTTTGGCCACCAAGTTTTTCCTTTGTCGGTAAACTACGTTGATTTGATTATATGCCAGCTTAATACGTGAAATCAAGTTAACGTCACATTTTTAAAGGCAGTTACCAATACACATATTTATTGATTTACAATAAAACTAACTACACACAAAAAATCCCATTTTTAATCCTATTAGCTATCAACAATCTGCTATATACTAATTTACCAATTAATATAAAATAAGGAAGTGCAGGTTACCATCACTTCCATTGAGAGGGATTCAAGCCTGGACTTGTAATCCGACACATCTCCATTAGGGATTTCCATCTTCGGCGTTCTTAATAAATTACTCTCCTTAACCATATCAACTGGTCTAGCCACAGGACTATAAATAAACTTTTCAGGCGATAAAATTACAGGAACCCCATTAACACATTTATCCGCATCCATAACATCAACCTTTCTCTTCCCAACATCCACACAAGTCTTTGAACTCGACGCCTTGCTATTCCGAATCTGCGCAAGAGCAGCCGGCTTCAAATACTTATTTGAGCTACCACACGCCTCTTTCACTTCGAAGACTTCGACGTCTTCTCTTTCGGAGACAGTTTGCCCATCCTAAAGCACCATCAAAACCACATGCCACACCAAGATCACCTAAAACCATGTCATAATATCAAAACCCAATAATAAAAATTATTCCTTTAAGCTAACAAATAACAATAACCCCCAAAAATTCAAAACCCTAAATTTAAAGCTACAGCAAGCACACAGACTATACAGATACAATTGATACAATAAAGGTGTTAATAATCACAAACAATAATTCATAAACATATTAAACAAACATAAAGACAGTTAAATAATATTTATTAAAAAAGAAGTGGAGTGGATAATTACCTAGATTTGGAGACGTAAGTCCTGTTGAGATGAGTTATGGAGGTCGGCAACACGACGGAAGCGATTCTGGCGTTTTATTAAGAGGGAGACCGCCTCTCCCAACTACCTTAGATCCTCCTCCTCCGAATGCATAGGCGGAAAATCAGATTCCATTTCTCAACAAAAAAATGCACGGCCAAGGTTAACAACTCCGGACCGAACCGACAGTGCTCTTATTTGTGGGGAGAGAAGATAAAAAGGAAGATGGATCAGCAAATGAAAGATGGAAATGATGAGTATATCTCTATGAGGCAAGAGGAAGACACGTGGGCATGTGGTAGAAACGTGGCGTGAAACCTATGTCACAAGTGTTGTCTAGCTGGAAGCATCCTATTGGTTTTAATAACCTATCAAAGGAACACGTGTTTAGAGAAAAAATGGGGCTAAAAAAATTGCAGCTGAGATTCGAACTCAGAATCACAAACTACAAGTTAACCACAAACCACTAAGCCAGACAACCATATTGAATTTCAAACCCAAAATAGAGTATATAAAAGCATAAAAAAGGCAAAAAAAAATTACTGTTCAATTCAGTTTGTTAATTAATATATTGTAATTAACCATCAACAATAGCTAGTTAATCAAATATGGATTGTTGGACTTAAATAATTTTAACTATCGGCTATTTGGTACCAATAGTTCCACTTTAAAAAAATCAGTGCTAACGGTCCCTACCTTTTAACATATTTTCTCGCGGCGGTCTCATACTAATATAAGTTAACTCAATTGGTTTTTGCTGACGTGGATTGCCACATAAACAGTCCACTTCATCAAAAGTTTGTCATATAAGAAGTCCACATCAATAAAAACTAATTGGCTTAATTTTTAGTTAGTCTGGGACAGCTAATGGATAATAGGTTAAAAGGTGGGACCCGCCAGTAGAGATTTTTGAGGTGGGACTGGTGGCGACCATAGTCGATAGTTAGGAGTATTTAAATAAAAAAATTTATTAAGTTTACAATACAAGAAATGAAAGAAGGTGGTAAATGACAATACAAGTTACAACTGAAATAAAAAAAATAAAAGGAGTAGAAGAGCAGAATGTTTATGGTTGAAGATCATATTTGACATTGGGCACTTAAAACAAATTCCGAGTCTTCCACGAGAACTCGCTTTGTCTCCCACGGTACAACAGCTGGAGTAGTTAGTACTACCGGGATTGGCACAAGCACCCGAAAATTACCTCGAAGCAAGAAGAAGAAGAAGATCAGAAATCTGCTGGAAATTGTTTTACGAAAGATGGCGTGTTTCTAGTGTGTTTAGTGTATCTTCCAACCAAGTTTCTCCTTGTTTTTATAGAGAAAAACTTATTCTAAACAATCCAGAGAATTAAAAACTAAAAATAAATTGCATTGAAGGTTTTCATGTTCTTTATTCCACTTTTGAATTCTTACGTGGTCAAAATACAAAGTTGCGCCATCAAAGCGTTACATTGTGCCCAACCCCACACATGCGTATGCGAGTGCCACTTAAATAAGGAAGGGTAGTTCCCACTTAAATACCACCTCATGTTTTGTCTCTCCTCTAGTGTGGGACAAGTTGCCACTTTACCATTTCACTTCTATTTTTCAGCTTTGTAAGTTTCAAAACACCAACTTTAAGCATCGATAACTCATTCATCTTCGCTCTATTTTGAACGCAGTTTGGTTCATTGCGAAGCTCTATCAAGATAGAAAACAAACCCAAAGAGAAATATATTTGTCCAAGATTAGGAAAACTCATTTTCCTGTATGTGTGAAAATTCCATTTTCACTAAATTGCATAAATGTTTTAATTTTTCGATGAATTCTATAATCAAGAAACTCTGACTGGTGATTAATTACTTAAGGAATCCGTTTTCACCATTATTTCTTATATAAAAATCACTACATGTCATTAGTGGATTCTAAATCTAGATAGCTTCTTCCATAATTATTGTTGCTTAGTTAAATTTTAGTTATTTCTTAGTTTAAAAGTTAGATCTTAATTTAGAAAAACCAACCAAATAATGACTCGAATAAGGATTAAAAAAGATTTAGTATTAGGAGCTAGCTTGTTCACGGATTGATATCCGGTTCTTGCTTTTTACCATACTACTTTTCGAAAGGTACACTTGTCTATTTGTGAGTGTTCACTGTTTGGTAAAAAACTATTTTTAAAACTGACATATGTATGAAAATTCTTCATATATATAGTCCATGCACATCATATATCTAACAATCGTTGCCCCATTCGAACCCCAATAATAAACTGAACCAACGAAACATAAAAGCATCTTTGTGTGACCCATTGTAGTTTTTTTATTTCATGTTCAGTCGTGAGTTATAGTATATTGAATTCGTCTTTGGTTCTCTCGAATTCTTTATCATTCACCAGTTGCACCCGTCTGTTAAACATTTGATTGTCCTTCTATTTGTTGTTCAACATTACATGATCTAATAGTTCCCATTGTGAGAAGTTAGGGGTTCTTGCAGTAGTTGGTTGTTTTTCTCTGATTTTGTTTTCTCTAGATTAGGGTTCTCTATTCAGAAAGAGGTGGCGGCATAGCTTGTTGTCCGCCTACCTGTTATCCTTATGTAATTTACCCCTTTATTAAAATGAAAACATTGAAATGAAAAAAATTATGGTATACCTTAAAAGGGGGTTCTTGGTGATTCAAGAATAATAAAAGCGGTCAACCTCTCACTACCATTGCTTGTTATTAAAGAACTCAAATCCCTAAGTGAAGGATTTTATTGAAGGGATTATAAGATCGAAGAAAAAACTCACAAAAGAGATTACATTGTTGTTTGTTCGGCTTCGCACATTTGTTTTGCTCGCAACTTTATAGCTCTGTCGTTGGTCTTAATTAGTTTCTGGATTCAGGTTGCAACCGTCGATCTACCTTCTCCGCGTTTGAAGAAAACCGTTGTTGTAAAAGGTAGATTATTCAAGGTATGTGTTTTCGTTGCTAGTTTGTCTGATAATATGTTTTCTTGTTATTGGCATATCACAAATCTTATAAACTGATTGAAAAATATTGCAATATTCGATTTGAATAAACCCAACTATCTATTATTGGTTGAGACCAGCTTCCCATTCAAAAATCACTGCTAGAGATCCCACCTTTAACATATTTTCTCCGAACAGACACAAACTAACAAAATCCAAATCCCATTAGTGTATGATGACGTGGATTATGACTTGGATGCTGATGTGGAAAAAACACATTTGGCAGTCACCACCCCAACACCGTTACCGTCACCACCATCACTATCATATTTATAAACCCCCCCCCTCTCTCAAGAAGATCACTGGTGTAAGAACTATAAGCACAAGAAACCCTAATTGAAATCTGGATGCTTAACGTATCATTGACAAATTTTTATCATAACCACCAGGTTAGTTATTCTGGCTGAGAGTGAATTTCATAAATAACCACCCAATCTAGACGACCTAGATCATCCCAAAAATAGTTAAATTATCCAAAAGTGACGGTTATTTCACGGGGAACAATATTATTATTATATATATAATTAGCAAAATGGTTATGTGAGTGGAATCTCACTATTGCAAATTGTACAACACAGTTAAAGCAAGGGTACAACCCTCTTAAGCACATTTCTTTCTCTCAAAAGTCAAAACTAGCATATCCTCCCTCCTGCATCTCTCTCTGACCTCCACACACACACACTCTCTCTCTCTCTGTACTTTATTTACTCTGTCTTTCTCTCTATCACATGACCTCAAACCGTTGAACCACCGGAGGTTACTGTCGTTACCGCCGTAGGGACGCCGGCCGGTGTGCAGTGCTCGATGTTTGGTCGTAGTGTAGTGCTGCTACCATGGATGGTGGCGATAGTGACTGATTTCCATTTAGGGAGGTGAGGGTGATCGGTGACTTCATGGTTGCCGGAAATACATAGAACGTCGCCGCCGAAACAGGTTGTGTGCGACTATGTGGTGACAACGTTGATTTAGTTGATTTTGTGCGACTACGCGGTGACAACGTTGCTAGGTAATAAGGGGTTTTACATGTATGGGTTTCATTAGCATAGGAATTGGTTTAAGAAGATCGGAGAGCTTATAGTTGGAAAAACTAATGGTGAGAAAGAAGGATTAATAGATCAAGGTAAAGAAAGAACAGAAACAGCAGGTAAGTTGATTATTATTTATTTATATTAATTTTCTATAAGGGATTTGGAGATACAAATATACTTCTGATGGATTATGGCATAAAGATATGATGGACTCCTGGTACTTTTACCAAGGACAATGTTCTAAATTGATAAGAGTTGTGATGTTGATGTTGTAGCTGAGAGATATTTGGACTTCTGATACTTTGGGAATGTGATATCACAAATCACAATGTTTTAGCATTAAGAACCTTTCAAATCTATAAGTCAATTGCATCCCCGCTGCGAAGCGCGGGAGCCAAACACTAGTTATAATCATTTGACATGTTATGTTCACCTTAATATTTTTTAACGGCAACACATACTATCACTAAACATACTCATAATCTAAACACTTGTATCCAATAAGACCTTAAACTTCATCACTTAAGAGGGACACCAATGCAACATCATCCAATATGGTATTAAAATTTGTCATTATTTATATCCTTTGGTTTCACATCATATATAGTGTAAACCGTAATATAGATATACAACACTGTAATTCAAAAAGTATGTTTATGGTGTTTTCTCATTGGTTTTTCATTCTAATAATTTAAAAACTATATATAAAGTATAACACAATAATTTAAAAACTATTCAAATAAGAAAAGCTTTGATTGTATTTTTCATATTACTTTTTTAAATACAAGTACTAAAAAAAACATGAGTCTTTGTTCCGCCAAAGGTTTTTATGTCTACATGGTTTTCGTTAAATACGATTTCATGGTCTAAAACCTCAAATAAGTTAGTCTTAGGGTATGTTTGGCAAAACTAGCTGGTAGCTGGAAGCTGGTAGCTGTAAGCTGGTAGCTGTAAGCTGTTAGCTAGAAGCTGGTAGCTGGAAGCTTTTTAAATATATTTTGGTGTTTGGCAGAGTAGCTGGAGCTTTTAATAAAATGTATAAAATGACCAAAGTAGACATAATTAAAAACTTGTAAAGAAGGTTTTTATTTTATTTTTAAAATAGAATGGGTATTTGTGTCATTTACTAATTAAAAGCTTGTAGCTAGTAGAGCTTTTTCTTAAAAGCTACTACTAGTAGCTTTTCACTATAGAGCTTTTTCTCCAACCTAAAAGCTTCTAGCTCCTTCAACCAAACAAGGCTTTTTATTGAGTAGGAACTTTTTCTTAAAAGCTTGTAGCTTGAAGCTCCTAAAAGCTCTTAAAAGCTCCTTGCCAAACATACCCTTAAAGTCACTTTCAAAATGCAATCTCATACACATTCGAGTCCACAACTTCTTTATTAGTCAACTATTACGGGTTCAAGGCAAAAACGCATAAGGGTTGTGTCTTTCGATTGAGTGCTAACAAATTAACAATATAACCATCAACGAAAGCTAATTTTTTAAAGATCGAAAATAGATCTTACAATACCTAGAAGCCCTTTGAAACTCAAGCAACTTTGCACACAGTCGTTTTTCTTCTTCTATGCATAAGTTTCCCACAATGATTGTTACCGTCTTTAAAACCTCAGCATTCCCCAACATGTATTCCAAAACCTTCATATCACATTTCCACCCTCGCGAAATCACAAACTTAATGATTGTAAGTTTTGTTAGCATACAAGCGGGAACCAACTTTGGTTCAATCCAACTAGATTGTTTAGGCTTCTGTTTTTAACACAAACAAGATAGAAAAAACTCAATATTATACGTTGTGATAAAATATAGTAAAACAAATAAAAGAAGAATATTGTCTAACCTTGAAAAACCTCCCAACAACTTTATCAATACACAAAAATTTCAACTCAGGACAACTTTCAAGAAATTGAGGCATTAATCCAGGTTGCCAATTACCCTTCAACTCCAAATGTTTCATATTGGGAAAGAGCGGCAAAGCCGTAGTGAATGTGACCTTAAAAACATTATAAAGTTACAATTGATGCAAGAAATAAAAATAATTAAAGAAGCTAAACTTACATCTTGAATTGATAGATTTTGAAGTCCTCCTCTGATTTCATTTAGAAGTTCAATCCACAGATTATTGACTATTCCTTCTTGACATGCAATAGATGCCCCAACCAACGACGACAAATCTTCTATTACAAAAAGCGAGCGCAATACTCCATCAACAAACAAGTATTCAAGATTAGGGACGCATAAAACAACTTTGTTGATAACATTGTTGGTACATGATTTATATATTAGTTTCAGGCGTTTCAAAGTAGGAATATTGAATATGTAATCTCCTTCGTTGATGTGCTTTGCGATTTCCAAAGACAAACTTTCAAGCACTGGGCAGCCACGGATGAGTTTAAATACATTGACTAAAGAACTACTATGACGTCCAATGTCAAGAGTTTTGAGGCAAGGAAGATCAACCGAAGATGGACACACCCAATCATTGCAACGACGTGTTACTCTTAATTTTTTTAGTGTCTTGCATGTGAACATGCTTAAAGGCAAGTCAAGATTGGGACTAGCTATGTCAAGCTCTTGAATATTTAACTTGACTGCTTTAGCAATCATATTAGATACACTTAAATTCCGAACCCAAGGAGAAAGTAAGCGTAATCGAAATGATTGAATTTGAGACGTTTTGCAAGAATTCAGTACCCGATTCACAAACCTAATAAAGCTCCTTTCATCTGAGGTGTAACGGTGATTATAATAAAAGTCAAGGTTAGTGACAAACATCCATCTATACCTCCAACTTTTGGATAAAATGCTCGTTCGCACAGCAAATTTCGTAGGCATTAGAGAGAGTATGTGAAAAAGAATAACTTCAGGCAACCTGTCAAGCCTGGAACTACTCATGGTTTGTTTCCTAAAAAATCAAACACAAAAGTTCATAATATTTCCATTTATTTTCAAATATGCAAATTAATGGCTGTAAAAAATCACAAAACCTTCAATTTTATATCATGGAGTTTCAAACTAAAAAGAGGTCAAAAAGAAGATATTGAAAATTCAATACAAACCTGTTTAACTGAATTCTTTACCAATTTCGTGCAAAGATAACAAGAAAACTATTAGGGTTTTGGATTTAAAAGAAAAATTATTGTCGCTTACGATTAAATTTGATCTTAAATTCGATTTGAATCCTCATCAATATCCGTATAATTTAAGCTAAAACATATGTTGATATTTCAATCTCTAATATTTTAAAAATCACCCCACATATTTTTATCTCTAAATTTGTTCTCTTTTGAAAATCACCCCCACATCTTATTCTTCGCATTTATTCAATTAAATAATATTTTTAGGTTACAATCAAATACACAATGAAAGAAAAATAGAACGGAGTTCGATTAAACTTATTCAAGCGGCATTGAAATCGTCTCATCGAACCCTACGATTTTAGTTTTTAGGTCTTCGTTTTTTGGGGTTTTAGCTTGTAGTTTTTAGAATATACGTTATATCATTGTGTCTTTTTCTTATTTTCATCATTGTGTTTTTTTTTCTTTAGCATTGTGTTATATTTTTCGGCACTGTGTTATATTTTGTGGCTCACAGTGTCATATTTCATGATCTATTGTGTTTTTTGTATCATTCTTACCCTTCTCATTTTTGTTACACTAAGTGGAATAACTTGACTCTAATATTCTTTTCTTATTTTTTTTCCTTATACTTCTACTAGTGATTACTCTATATATTAATTTTGAACTGGAAAGAATAGTGATACATATACTAAAGTAACATCTTGGTGACTGAAAACTTTCTTGTCGGCGGACACCTTATCATCTTAGGGTATGTTTGGCAAAACTAGCTGATGGTTGGTAGCTGGTGGCTAGTAGCTGTAGCTTTTTAAATATATTTTTGTGTTTGACAGAGTAGCTGGATCTTTTAATAAAATGTATAAAATGACCAAAATGGGCATTAACTAAAAGCTTGTATGCATGTATTCAGAGTCTGTCCTAAGAATCCAAGTGCCTTGTACGAGCCAAAGAAAAAGGCCCCCTTAGGTCCTAAAGAATTATATAACTTATTTTTTTTAAAATGACGATTAACGCTATAGCAATAAACATAGCAAAAATATAACATTAGAGTGATATACCGTAATAATTAACCGATTATTCACGAAGCCCTCGTAGCATTCTTGATAGCAGATTGTTTGCAGTTTATACTCTTTAAGGTTTCATTCTCGACTATATGTCAAACAAAAATATTATAATAAGTAAATAGTACATCATAGTTCAAGTTTTTTTTTCAAAAATATATCTTGGCACCGTATGTGTTAACCAATTTCATTTTCTTTCAATTAGGGCACTAAATGAAGGATAAAAGTATCAATAAACATCACCATTGGTTATCTATTTACGCCCCACTTACGGTATGCGCATATAATGTATATATGTGTGGCCCTACGGGGCAAAAGTAAAGTTGCACTAGTGTTAACGTTATTTTACTAATTTCGTGAAAATAACGTTAAAAACGACAGACGGTTAATCATGCATCATGTGGTGGCGTTGATAGCCAAACGACAAAGGGGCACATGCATCGATCGAGTTTGTCCCGATTGCTAAGTCTTTTGTATCTTATGTCCAAGGCTTGATACCAAACCACATCGAGCCGGGGGTCTCACTGGAAGCAGCCTCCCTATTCTTAGGGGTAGAGGTAAGGTTGTCTACATCTTACTCTCCTCAGACCCTACCTTAGCTTGGCTATAGGTGGGATTAACTAAGTATGATGATAATGATTGGTTATATATAAAAGTTTAGGCCCCTGAGAAAAAACGTGCCTCGGCCGGGGTGCGGCTCGCCCACTCCTAGGCCCGGCTCTGCATGTTTTTTTTATTATTTTTTATGATAGAATAGGTACTTATGTCATTTACTCATTAAAAACTTGTAGCTAGTAGAAGTTTTTTCTTAAACGCTAGTACTAGCAGCTTTTCAATATAAATATTTTTCTCCTAACCTAAAAGCTTCAAGCCGGCTCAACCGAACAAGGTTTTTTACTAAGTATGAGTTTTTTTTTTAAAAGCTTGAAGCTCATAAAAGCTCATTGCCAAACATACCTTTAATCATACCTAGAGACATCAAGTTTTAGTAACCTATAAGGGGCTTATTCTTATATTTGCGTTCACTTTACTAACCAACCCCTTTTTTAGGTTAGTTATGAAAAATAAAAAGTTTGATTGTTTTGATGGTGAGTTTTATTTGAAATTTGTAGGTTGATTTGGTTCCGACTATCTGCATTGCAATTGGGGATTGGGGGTAGCGACGCAACACGTAGCCCGTTTACCCACCTCCCACTTGTAAGAGTTTCGGTTTTAATGCTAATGAAAAGTTTATTCATTAAAAAAAAATTGGTTACACTGTTTTTGATGAGGTTGATGTCGGTTCAACTGTAATTTCGTTTATTATTTGGTACCAATTTTGTTATTTTTTTCCATGTTCACATCTCAACTTTAGAGTGCCTAGAGGAAGTAACAAAGTGGTACGGAGACTTCATTCAACCAAGATTCAAAGGTTCCATTTAATTATTTAAATCAACTAAGCGATGTGTTCCGAAATTTTTTGTTAAAGAGAGAAAAATAAAAATGGAAGGAAAATGGAAATAAGTTGTATTTTTGAGTTTTTTTGTTAAAAGAAATTTTTTAAAGGATAGAAATAGAAAGAAAAGAAAGAGAAATTCTTACTATTTTCCTTCCAAAATGAAGCATTTGAACAGATAACAAAATTTTTCTTAATTTTTTTTCCTCGATTTACTTTGAACTCTAGAAAACCGAACACGAAATGAAACTGATATTTTATTTCCCTTTCTTTTCTCTCTTCATTTCTTTTCTATACATTTATTTTCTCTCCTTCATTTTCTTTTTCTTTTTGTTTACTAATCTCGGGAACGTTAAGAGATGATTGTATAAGACTTATGTTTAGTCATTTGACTGTGATAACGAGTATTGCTATGACTTAATGTGCGGCATTTATAATTTCATTATTTCTTATCTTATAATTTAACTAAAAAATCATATTCTATAAAATTTATCTCTCATTTTAAAACTACTCACACATTAAACCCACAATTTTTATTTTTATCTTACTCACAAACACTTATTTAGTATTTACTCGTTTTTATCCACTCACGATAATTTGGAGGATGAATAATAGTTTTTCATTTATAAAAAATTATTAACGATTTTTCAATTTATAAAAATAAGGTGTAGATATGGTGGTTCTGGTGTGAGTTGAAAAATGATGATATTCAGACATTAATCTTAAAGTTTAAAAATGGGAGAAGGCATGTGAGAGCAGCTGTGAATACTCTAATTTTTTTTTTTGAACGCCTTATTTTTTTTAATCCATGGAATTTGAACCTCTCAACCTTTGGAAAGGCAAAGCATTATCCAATACATTGACACCACAAGCCAAAGACCCTTTAAAGGAAAACATCAAGGCCCAATGGCGTTGCAGCATGCCACCATCCATGGTGGCGTGATTAGAAGACACGTATAAACTTCTGCATTGGACGCAAAGAATCCTATACGTTCATCCTAAAACATGTTATATCATATTGGTGGTCAGTTTTTTTTCCCGGTTGTGGTATTAGATAAAACCCGCTTTATTACCTTAAACTAATCCAATACCAATTTACACGCATCGAATATAAGATCATAACACTCACATATATATATTAAACCAAAACACTAAATCTTACATGTCACTAGGGGTGCAAACGAGCAGAGCCGAGCCCGAGCTCGACCAGGCTCGAGCTCGAGCTCGGCTCGGTTCGAGCTTTGTTTTTAAAGCTCGAGCTCGGCTCGTTAGTAGTTTTTCAAGCTCGAGCTCGGCTCGGGCTCGGCTCGTTTAGTGTTTATTAGTTAATGTATTAAATTAAATAATATATATAATAGGCTCGTTTAGGCTCGATAAGTCAAAAGCTCAGCTCGGCTCGTTTATTAAACAACTTAAAATGTGGGTAAATAATATAAAATATTAATAAACCTAATATTATATTAGGCTCGATAAGGCTCAACGAGCCTGGCGAGCTTCATATGCCAGGCTTGAGCTCGAGCTCGATAAGTAAACGAGCTTCGTTTTAGGCTCAAGCTCGGCTCGAGCTCGATAAGGCTCGGCTCGTTTCGAGATTTTTACCGAGCCGATCTCGAGTAGCTCGCGAGCTGCTCGGCTCATTTGCACCCCTACATGTCACTCAAAGAGGTTATCCCCCCCCCCCCAATTGGGTGTGCCACGTAGCATCATCCTCCTTGTTTCCATCCAAAATTGTTCCACCAACAATTTTAAAACGTTATAACTTTTATGTATGATATTTAAAAAAATATGTCAAATTAACGAACGTTTTATTATCTTTCCAACGAGTACCATAGTGCTATATAAAAAACAAAAACGCGTTTTTTGTGGGTTTTGTTCATACAGGAAAAAAACACAACGTTTTCAGTAATCATATCTAGGCAAGTCACTAATCATTTTCAAACTAGGAATTCTATTTTCATCAAGAGCATAATAGGTTAAAACCATTCCTTTCAAAAAAAAAATCACACATTCAAGACCACTGCCTCAATCACGCCATGCAATTGTTGTTTCTAGCTCTGCTCCTCATCCAAACATACATCTTTTTAATATACATTTTCATGCTTATTCACATGATTAAAATTGTTGTTTTCTCATATTATAGTACTTTAATTTCTATGTCACATTATAACACATATTTTATCACTTTATATTAAATTTATTTAACCCGAAAAGCTTTCAAGATATAATCTAGTTAACCATATATATGCATTTGTAAGCCAAATACTTACAAATAGCTTGGATTTCAGAAGACAATTAAAATAGCACAAGAATGTGAGGTTTTATGTGAACTCAAAATCAAACACCTATTAAAAATTTCAGTAACTAAAAAATTAAAAAAAAAAATCAAATGCCAATGATCTTTAGCTTAGCTGGTTTGAGGTAAGGTGGGTTTTCCTTTAGAGGTTCCCATCTTGGGGGTAGGTCACAGGTTCGATCCATGCACACCACAAAAAAAATTCCCCGTGACGGTTTGAGCTTAAGCAAGGAGGACACCGGTGTGTGGGTAGGGATTCGAACTTGGGACCGCTAGGTTAGAGGTGTACAAGGATTTCCACTGAACTAAGTCTTTAAAAAAAACTAAAAAATCAAATAGATCAAGTAACGGTAAGATATACCCACCGGATAAACCTGCTCCTTAATGTTGAATCATAATAACCGAAAGAGTAAATAGCCATTTTCGTCCCTGTGGTTTGGTCCAGTTTGCCACTCCAGTACAAAAGTTTTTTTTTTTTGCAATTCCTTACCTGTGGTTTGGATTTTTTTTGCCAAATTCGTCCTTTTGACTAACTCAGTTAAAAAATGTCGTTAGTGTCAGGGGTAGGATTGTCTTTTTACCTAAGGGACGAATTTGGCATTTAAAATTCAACCTTACCCCACACCCACCCCCTATCTCTATCTCTCTCTCTCTCTCTCTCTCTCTCTCACACTCCCTCTGCAACTTCTCTTTCTTTCTGCAACATCTCACCAAGATTGATAATAATAATAATAATAATAATAATAATAATAATAATAATAATAATAATAATAATAATAATAATAAAGAGTTTACTGCAAGAGTAGAAACTCAAGAACACAGAGTATCCATAAACATTAATCAATATCTCTTTCCTACCCACCACCACCAAACCACTAATCACCACCACACTATCACCGTACAACGACCTGACCAAGAAGCACACCACCATAAGCCATCATCAACAAAACCCCCACATTTTTTTCAAAGATTTAAAGTAGGGTTTCAGATTTCAAAAAGGGGCCGTAACAGGGGTGTGTTTCAGGCAGGAAGTAGGTGGGGTTCCAGGTTGAGGGAGGAAGGAGCCTAGGGATGGCAACGGGTCGGGTATGGGTCGGGTTTGGCTAATACCATACCCATACCCGGTTATAAAATCTCATCCCATACCCGTCCCATTACCCGTCGGGTTTTTGGCGGGTATTACCCGTCGGGTATAGAGCATACCCGCGGGTTTCGGGTATGCCCGTTGGGATTTTCATGAATATATATTTTTACTTTTTTTTTGGTGTTTTATGTTTTAGAAATCTATAATATATTAAATTGTAATAAATAACATATGTATGATCATCACCATACTAATATTTGAAATATTTAGAATAAAAATAGATATTATAATATGTATCTCAAGAAATATTTTTATATTTTGTAGCATATAAATATAAATAATAATGTCATTAAACTATAAATTTTTCAATAATGAATCTATTAAAATAAACATTAAGTGAAGAAAAATATATATAAAAACTTAAAAATTAGCGGGTATATGTTTCGGGTAAACGGGTATTTAGTTTCGGGTAATCGGGTCGGGTATCGCCTAATACCATACCCGTCCCATACCCGCGAAATATTTTTTTTTCCAATCCCAAACCCGTCCCATACCCGTCGGGTATCGGGTATACCCGTCCCAAATGCTTCGGGTTTCGGGTATACCCGTCGGGCTCGGGTTTTTTTGCCATCCCTAAAGGAGCCTGAGACCACCATAATCAATTCTTCGTCTTCTTCCTGACTATTATTAATCTTGGTGAGGATGTTGCAAAGAGAGATGCAATAAAAAGTTATGGGTTTTTGTTTCTTGATCGTCAAAATCAAATGGAATATACAGATTATTTTTTATATCATTTTGGCTATTGTGCTTATGGTTTTTGATACATGTTGGTGGTGGTTTCAGCATTATTGTTGTGGTGGTAAATGGATGGAGTGAGACAGATAGAGGATGTTGTAGAGAGAGGATATTGCAGAGAGAGAGAGAGAGGAAGAGAGAGGGGGGGGGGGGTGACCTTGGGTGGGGTAAGGTTGATTTTTAGGTAAGAATTAAGTTTTTTTATTAAAATTTTAAATTCTAGGTAAAATGACAATCCTACCCCTGACACTAACGACATTTTTTAACTGAGTTAGTCAAAAGGACGAATTTGGCAAAAAAATCCAAACCACAGGTAAGGAATTGCAAAAAAAAAAAACTTTTGTACTGGAGTGGCAAACTGGACCAAACCACAGGGACGAAAATGGCTATTAACTCTAACCGAAATAAACTATAACTCAATTCAGTTGTCACACAAACCTACAACGTAGTCGTCTTCTAATTAAAACTCATCCAGACTCAATTATGCATTATGGTTCATTTGTTAAAACCAAAATATACATGTGTACAGGTTATTTAACAAGATTTATATATACAATTATGGAACCAACAGTAACTCATTTACCTTAGGAATTTAATTATTTAATCAGATTACAATGAATATTACAAGCCGATTCAAGGTGGCTAATCTACCGAGAATGATTTTTGGAAAAAATGCTAAACTTGATCCAAAATTTTTTGCTCATCTTTCTTCTCCATTCAAAAACCTTTTATAAGCTTACAAATACAAGGGAAAAGACACAGAAACTAATGTAACCTCCACTACTCTAATCAACATAAACTAACAAGGAAACTAATGCATATATCTAACTGCAGAATTTTATGCCTAAACTTTTACGATGAAAAATTGAAACCATGCCAGTGTAGTCCAAGTTGCAGCCATAACTTCTTAAGGAAACTATTGTAAGCTTTTTTTCTATGTAGTTTGCAAATTATTGGCACGCGGTGTGAATTAATCTTAGCGGTTGATAAACAATGAGGTTGGCATCTAACAGGTACATTTATCAAACGTTGGTCACTTCAGCTCCAAAACCACAAGTACAAAACTAAATGCATACCATGTAATGTAACTGAATTCTACATCAAAAGTCCAAGAGAAATCAACCAAATGCATCGTAAAATGCAAAGTTTGCATCAAGATTTACCAGAAATTGAAAACAAATTGCATCTTGAACAGCTACTGGATTCTGGATCTTCTATAGCTCACCCGAACAACTTGCATCAATGGTTACTAATGTGAAAACGATGAAGGGTACTGGCTCAAGCAATCAAAACAATGCCTCTTCTTCATCAGTAGAATCGTCGTATTCGAATTCCTACAAAAACAAAGAATTAAATTACATACATTTTGCTATAGCTTCATGTGTCCTTTATACAGTTATCATCTAATAAGGTACCAAAATTGGCATTATATCCATTGTTCATTCACATATTCACAAATAAATAATGTTGACTTATTAAATTAACACTGAATGGAAGCATAGATAAACATAACTGTAATCCAGAAACTAAATGCGAAAACTATAATTGTGGTGTTTTCTCCATGCTATCATATCGTTTTAAATATGAGTGTTAATGTTAATTATATAACCATCAACAAAAGCTAACTAAGTACCTGAGGTGGAGCATGTTACCAAGTTCGAAAATGGATTTCACAATGCGGGGAAGCCCTTGGAAAGTTAAGCACCTGTGTACAGAACCACGGGTCATCTTCTATGAGTAAGTTTTCACGAGCGAATACTGTTACTGTCTTCAAAACCTGTGCGTTCCCCAGCATGTATTCCAGAAACTCTATATCAGACGCATCCCCGTCGCATTTTGAAAACTTGATGTTTGTAAGGTTTGTTAGCATACAAGCAGGAATCAACTTTGATTCTTCAGGCTTTTGTTTTTAACACAAACAAAACTGAAAGTTACTCTCAATATTATACAAGGATAAAACAAATTTAAACAAGTTAAGAAGAAAAATCAGTTCAAACCTTGAAATCCCTCCAATATACAAAATCAATACAAAAAGTTTTCAACTCTGGGCAACTTTCAAGAAATTGAGTGATTTGTCTAGATTGCCATGTGCTTTTCAACTCCAATTGCTTCATATTCGGAAAGATGGGCAGAGGTGAAGTGAAAGGGAACTTCAACAATGAATAAGAAAGTCACAAATAGTCCAAGAATGTGCATAAAATCACTTAAAGAAAAATCAAACTTACATTTTCTATTGAAAGATTCTGAACACCTCTTAGTTTGTTCAGTAAGTCAGCCCAAAGGATATCAAATCCACTATGGTAAAATGCAATCGATGCCCCTTTGAGTTTTTTCAGTAAATTATCAAATCTACTATGCCAAAATGCAATCGATGCCCCAACCAAAGACGGCATATCTTCCATTTCAACAAGCGAGCACAATGCTCCATCAAGAAACAGGTATTCAAGTTTAGGGAGGCGTAAAACAACTTTTTTGTTATCATTGATGGAGTCTGATCTACATATTAGTTTCAGCCGTTTCAAAGTAGGGACGTTTAACACAAAATCTTCTTCATCATCGCAAGATAATTCCAAAGATAAACTCTTAAGCACTGGGCAGCCATGCATGGCTACAGGATTGTTACACCCAACATTAACAATGTCAAGTGTTTTAAGACAAGGAAGATAGCTCGTGGATGGAAACTTCCAATTCCGACATTTATCATCTAATGCATTAAGTTCTAATCTTAAGTTTGTTAGTGTCTTGCAGGTGAACACACTTAAAGGCACCTCATGTTGGAGAACACATAAGTCAAGCTCATGAATGTTTAACCTGATGGCTTTATCAATCCAATTTGATATGCTTGATCGTTTAACCCCAAAACTAGAAACGTGTAGTCGAAACAATTTAACATGAGATGTTTTGCAAATATTCAATGCCCGATTCATGAATTTTCTAAAGTTTTTTTTCAAGAGGATATAGTGAGTATAGTCAAAGTCCAGGTTTGTGACAGACGTCCAAGTGTACCTCCATCTTTTGGATAGAACGCTAGTTCGCACAGCAAACTTTGTAGGCATTAGAGAGAGTATGTGTGAAAGAATATCTTCAGGCAACATGCTAAGCCTGTCGTCTACATTCTCACTTACGGAACTCATTGTTTAGCTCTTAATATGTTCCTGAAAAAAACAAGCCTAGAAGTTCAAAACTTCCTTATACATTACAAATATGCAATTCAAGACGATCCAAATGGTTGTAAATACTTACAGCACTTAACAACTTTCGATATGAAAACATGCAAAAGTTCATGTTAGTAACAAGTATGAAAATGCAGATATTTAATTGTGTTTTTAATATGCCTTCCATTATGTTTTATTTAGACTGTTCATTGTGTTTTATACCCTATTGTTCATTGCATATTTAAATGGTACTCATTGTGTTTTACGTTATCTCCATTGTGTCTTACGCAACTGGGTTTTCGACTTTTTTTTCAAAAGTATTCATTGTGTTTTAGTCTTCTGTTCATTGTTTCTTTAGTATGTCGTTCATTGTGTTTTATTGTTCATTGCATATTTAAATGTACTCGTATGTTATCTCCATTGTGTTTTACGCAACTAGGTTTTCGACTTTTTTTTCAAAAGTATGACAATATGGTACACATATTAAAGATAAAAAGACGGTCAATTTTATGGTATAATTATTTTTTAAAAAGATGACGTATAAAAAATAATTGAAACTATACATATCGACCTCTCGGTTAAAAGTTTCTGGTTCCACCGCTGCTTCCAACCCCCCGATATTTTTGCTCAAGCTTCGCCACTGCTAGCAATGTCAAGAGTTTTCAGGCAAGGAAGATTCACAAAAGATAGACGCTTCCAACACATGTAATGAAAGGATTCACGAGTTACTGTTAACTTTGTTAGTGTCGTTCAGCTCTTAATTTGTTTCGTGAAAACTCAACCTCGACGTCGAAAATCATGTGCCAATACTAGTAATTACCACACTAACAACTATGTTTTTATTCTAACAACAGCAGTACTAAAGAGCTTTTGATTTGTAAACATGCAAATAGTTTAATGGCTAATGCTACTATACGCATTCAATAACAATTTAACAAAACACATGTTAATACTTAATAAATTTAAATTAACTTAATATGTTAAGTATGAAAACGTACCAGCAGATCAATCGAGAGTTCTTACGTGCAAAGAAAAGCAATTAGGGTTTGGGATTTAAAAGTAAATATAATAATATATAGGAAAATTTATGAGAAATCTAAATCACGTTAAATTCATAGTCCAAACTTAAAAGCCCAATACAAAAGGTTAGGTCTTACACGTGGACGGTGGACCCGACTATTTTCAATCTGCTTTTTTTTTTTTTTTTGAAAATCACGAAACTAATCATTTGATCGAGTGACTTACAAGAATAGCCCCCTTCCGTCTTTTTGGAGAGACGGTTTACGTTTCCCAACCCGTCTGAGGCGTCTCCCAAGACGACTTGGTTCCCAACCAATAAAACATGTCTCCAATGACGTCTCCGGAGACGACTTTTGTGTCGTCTCGTGATTCCCGAGACGTATCTGGAGACGACTTTTGTGCCGTCTCGTGATTCCCGAGACGTCTCCGGTGTCTTCTTCGTTGTTTCAGTTTCCCACGTCTCCCGTGATTCCCGAGACGTCTCCTCCTCTACCACCACCCTATATATACCATGTACCTTCGTCCCATCTCCGTCCCTAACTCTGTCCGAACTTTGTAACCGTCCAAAACTCCTCCTCTACCACCACCCTAAAACCGTTTCCTTCTTACACAAGAAAATGGCACCAAGTCGTTGGACGGAAGAACAAGAAATCGCCCTAATAACAGCGTGGCAACTTGTCGAAGAAAGCCCACACCCGACTAACAAGTGGTACCGAATTCTAAATGAGTATAATCGGTTGGTAGGAGGCTCTAACCCAACCATCAATTCACTAAACCGTAAGTAGAATGACTTGAACACCAAGTGTCAACTCTTCAACGGGTACCACTATCGAACACTTCGAGCGATACCTTCGGATATGCTGAAAACGTGGCCATCAGATATACCAAAAAAGAGTATGAATCCAAGCAAGGCAAAGAATTCAAACACGTTTCTGCTGGCAAATGATGAGGGATAGGTTTAACGCGTAGCCTATGTTTATTTTATTTTTATTTACTTTGTAATGTTTATGTATTTATTTTATTTTTTTTAATCGAATGAGTACTTTATTTAGAAGTTTATTTAAGTTGACAATTAATCAAATGACTAGTTTATTTAAAAAATTATTTAAATAAAGTTATATCATAATAAATTTATATCATAATAAAATCATAATAAAGTTATAACATAAAGTTGTGACATAAAATAAAATCATAATAAATTTATAACATAAAATTATTTTATTTTAAATAAATTTTAAATAAAATAAAATCAATCTGAGACGTCACCAGAGACATTTTCAAAACCTGGAAAAGACGTCACCGGAGACATGTTGTTGTTTTATTGGTTGGGAACCAAGTCGTCTCGGGAGACGACTCAGACGGGTTGGGAAACGTGAACCGTCTCTCCAAAGAGACGGGAGGGCGCTATTCTCGTAAGTCACTAAGTCAAAGGGCTGGTTTCGTGATTTCCTTTTTTTTTCTTCCGGAGAGAATTACATGATTGTTTCCTATGATTTTATAATACTGTAGTCTTGGTTTTAAGGTTACAATAATTACACTGTTGGTCTAAAGGGTTCAAACTTATAACTAACATAGTCTAAATGTATTAACTTCGTTACCCTGTTGGTTCATGCCCTTAACGGTCGCTAAAATTCTCTGCTAAATAGATATAAAATGTTTATTTTGTCCTTGTAAAAAACAAATATTATAAATAACTACCCCACCCCTACCTTATCTTCTTCCCCAACACCACCCCCACCACCACCTATCACCCCTACCGTCACTACCTCCTCACCTCCGGCTCAAACCGAGCTGTCACCACCGCCATCCGGCTCAAGCTACTGACCCCCTTATGCCATCGATCTGAAACCAGAACTCAAGCAACGGTGATGATGGAGGTTGAACTTTGTAGCAGAGCTCGAAAAGAGTTGAGCTCAGTTGTTTTACACCCTTACTTGACCCTAGGTTTTTAGTTTCTTTGAAAAGTTATAACTTCTAAAATCAAGAAAATTGTAAAGCAGCGTATTACCGATTCTAAGCTCTCAGAAGGTTGATAAGGTTGATCTTACGTAAAGAAGTGACAATGTTTGACAAAATTGAGTATTAATCTCACCTACGGTTCCCTCCATCTTATACAATTCTAATCCAATCTTTTAGCTTATGAGTTGAGTAAATGGCCAAATTTGTCCCTGAGGTTTGGTTAATATTGCTAGATCCATCCAAAATAAGAATTTTTAACAACTGAGCCACTAAGGTTTGCGATTTAGTGCTAAATCCGTCCAAATTACAAACTCAGTTAGAAAATCTAGTTAACTCAAGGGCAGTATCGTCATTTCCTACCATATTAAGAAAATGTTTTTTTTAAAACTGTTTGTAGTGGATACGGATCGAACCTGGGACCATTACCGGTCCGAAGCATCAACACTAACCAGACCATCTGAGCTACTCGTTTGTATTGTTTCTTTTTTTATTTCGAAATGGTTTAAATAAATACTAAGCTATCATCATCTTCCCCAAATATAACCTTAAAACCCTAAATCTTAAATCATAGCTAATAAGATTAATAACCCAAATAAAACAGAGGGTTATCAACCGGAAACACTAAACGAACTTATAGGATGGATCAATTGATACTTACATGTTGGTTTGCTTCCAAAACGACAAGTCAACCTAAATAGTCAAAGGCTTCGAATTGGACAAGAATGAGAGAAAGTTAGTGAGGATTGAGGGTGGGGATTTTGTTTTCGGCATCTTCAGAGTATAAGGGAGGGTTCAATTTATCGAAATGGACAGTTTAATATGCCTGTAATTAAAAAGAGTTAGGTTGGGGAAGATGACTGTTTAATATTTATATAAAATCGTTTCGAAATCAAATTAAACGCCAAAACTGATGCAGGCCAGATGGTTGTGTGTGTATCCCTAAGGATCTGAACCGCGTTTGATCCCATGTTCGATCCCCATCCACTACAACATTTTTTTAAAAAAAAAACATTTTCTTAATATGGTAGGAAATGACGATGCTGCCCTTGAGTTAACTAGATTTTCTAACTGAGTTTGTAATTTGGACGGATTTAGCACTAAATCCCAAATCTTAGTGGCTCAGGTGTCAAAAATTCTTATTTTGGATGGATTTAGCAATATTAACCAAACCTCAGGGACGAATTTGGCCATTTACTCTCATGAGTTTATAAAGTTTGTTTTTTTAGCTTCTATCTATATGATGGTCAATTCAATGGTACGTGGTTGTATGGTGGCGATTGGCTGTAGGTTTAGTTGTCAATGAAGCCACAACATAGTGGTGGAGGTGGGAGGTTTTAAGACTTACCATATTTCCTATCCTGTGGTGCCCGGTTCGAATCCCACACCGACCGGACTTTGCTCATGTACAGCCCTGAGCGAGATGCCGTTAAAAAAAAGGTATTATAGTTATCTATTTATAATATTTGCCTTTTTTTACAAGGGCAAAATAGATATTTTATATCTATTTAACATAGATTTTAATGATCGTTAGGGGCAAGGACCGACATGGTAACAGAATTAATACACTTGGAACATGTTAGTAATAAGTTTGCAACCCTCGGGACCAACGGTGTAATTATTGAAGTCTTAGAACCAAGACTACAATATGGTAAAAGCACATGAACCAACCGTGCATTTCCATCTTTCTTTTCCTTTTTCTTTTATTATTATTATTATTTTATTATTATTATTATTATTATTATTATTATTATTATTATTATTATTATTATTATTATTATTGTAAATTGCTACTTCTTTTCTATACTTTGGTTGTAACTTGCAACCAATGGGTTAAGCTCACGCTACGCGGCTGGGTGACTTAATTTTTAATAAATTTTAAAAGGAGCTGTATTTATTTTGTAGAAAAAAAATTAGTATTTTTTTTGGGTAGGGACCGGCTTGGTCCGTTTTAGTAAAAAAAAATCTTGTATTTAGTTTTTTTGTGATAAAAACTAACGAACAAAAATTATACAGGAAAGTAAAACTGTTACATTAGACACGTATATTACTTAAAAGGTAGAAGTTTAATTTGAAAAAAAAAAAACATTGTAGCAATATAGAAAATACACTTGGCTGTGTAATAATATAACTTATAATTTGTGAAGTTCGAATATTATGCGTGGTAAACTTGAAATATATGTATACATTAAGATATTTTTAACATTACAATTTAGAATAAGTTACACAAATGTTCCCTATGATTAAACTTTAATTTAGAATATTTTTATAAAGGAAAATTGCGTTTTAGTAATCTTAGCTTTGACCTACCGATTGGGATTAATATTCCCGACTCATAAAATGTTTACCAATAGTCATAACTTTTATCCACTCACAGTAATTTGAAGGATGAATAATAGCTTTTCATATATAAGAAGTTACTTTAGCGATTTTTCAAATTATAAAAAAATAGGGTATAAATACGGTGGTTCTTATGTGAATTAGAAAATGATGATTTTTAGACATTTACCTTACAATTTAAAAATGCGAGAAGGTATGTGAGAGCAGTTGCAAATACTCTACCCAAGCAAGCCACGTAGGGAAAACATCAAGGCCACGGTGGAGTTGCACCATCCACGGTGGCGTGATTAGAACACTATAAACTTCTGCATTGGACACAAAGAGGCATATACGTTCATCCTAAAACAGATTATATCATATAGTGGTCAGTTCTTTTATCGGTTATGGTATTAGATAAAAAAACCGGTTTATTACCTTAAACAAATCCAATACCCATATCAAATATACGGTTATAACAACACTCATTAACCATATATATGCATTCGTAAGCCAAATACCTTACAAATTGCACAAGTATGTGAAAGGTTTTCAGTGAACTCAAAATCAAACACCTATTAACATATACAGTAACTACTGTTGAATTACAATAAACGAAATAAACTATAACTCAATTCAGTTGTCACACAAACCTACAATATATTTGTCTTCTAATTAAAATTCATTCAGACTCGATTATGCATCATGGTTCATTTGTTATAACCAAAATACACGTGTACAGGTTATTTTTAAATGATTTAAAATATATACATTTATGGTACTCACAGTGACCCATTCATCGTAGGAATTTAAATATTTGATCAGATTAATATGAATTTGTTACAAGCCAATTCGAGGTGGCTAATCTACCGAGAATGCTTTTTGGCAAAATGCTAAAGTTGATCCAAAATTTTCTGCTCATCTTTCTTCTCAATTCAACAGGCTTTTATAAGCTTACAAATACAAGGGAAAAGACACAAAGAAACTAATGTAGGAAAGAAATGCTGAATTATATATAAAAAATTGCAGGCAATGGGGTTGTGTAGGGGGATATGCCATGGGTCCTAAACAGTTAATGCGGTAAAATATCGGATATCGGTGAACTCGGTGAAGGACCGATATTTGAGATGTAGGTTATCGCGGTGAGATATCGGTGGGATATCGACAATTTTTATATCATGAAAAATCCATACATGTAGCGATTTAACACTAACAATTCAATATACTCTCCTACCATTAACAAATTAACCTTCTACAACTTTCAAAACACTAACAATTGTAGCAAGTGGGAACTTGTTAAGACTTAAACACTAATATTTAACACTAATTATTAACAATTAAGACTTAAAACAGTACTAACAACTATAAGAAATAAGAAAAATAGAAGAACTAAGAAGAGAAACACCAATATCGGGAATATCGGTGATATATCGGTCAAATATCGGCCAATATCACCGATAATATCGGTACCAATATATCGGTTGATGACCGATAACCAAGATATTGGTGATATATCACTAATATATCGGCCGAGTTAACTACTTAGCATGGGTCATAGAATGCATGATAGGAATAGATCCTGAATCACCGGTTCAAATCAAACGGTAAAATAAAATGATAGATCTAACGGTCTCTTGCGATACAGAAACACCACACAAGAAACAATTAAGGCAAACTAAACTTGAATTAGGATACAGACACACCACCTAATCCAATCTTAGACTCCAAGAACACCATCCAAGTTGCCAAACTTGAACTAGCATGGAAGAATTAATTCATCTCAAAATCCATTGAGAAAATTAACACACATTTTTTTAATCATAAATTCACTTCCCTTCTCATTCAATTTGTCGAAATACATATAGGAAATTAAGAAACAACTAACCACTAACCCACTACTACCCATGATCTACTTTAGAAAATATAAAGAAGCTAAGGTACTAATAAAAATGCATGAGGCACAACTAATATAAGCATAAAATGAAAACTGCAATAATAGACATAACACAACTGATTGTAGTGGACTTGATTGCATGGATTCTGCATGGACTTCTTCAACTATCCATTTCGTCAACCCAACTACTATAAGCACCCGATCCAGGTTGATTCCGACTCATAGACTCGCCTCGATGCTAACGGCTAGCAATTTTAAATCGTCGTGTTTAACCGGGTCGCAATTGCTATCAATGCAGGTACGTATCAGAATCACACAGTCTACATCTATACGAATATGCATATATCTAACAGCAGAATTTGTCTAAACTTTTAAAATGAAATATTGACACCATGCCAGTGTCGTCCACGTTGCAATCATCACTACTTAAGTCTTAAGGAAACTATTGTTAGCTTTTTTCTACGTAGTTTGCAAATCAGTGGCACGCGGTTTGGGGTTTCCATTTATCTTAGCAGTTGATAAACAGGTACATTTTACCAAACATGTGGAGTGCATGATTGAATCAAGCAATTTAATAAACTCATGTTGGTAACAAAGCCCAAAACTAAGTGCATACCATGAAACTGGATTCCACATCAAAAGTCCAAAAGAAACCAACAAGATGCATTGTAAAATGCAAAGTTTGCATCAAGATTTACCAGAAACTGAAAACAAATTGCATCTTGAACAGCTACTAGATTCTTGTTCGTCTATAGCTCACCTGAGCAACTTGCATCAAAGGATACTGATGTGAAAACGAATTCAGCAATCAATAAAATGCCTCCGTTTCATCAGAGTCGTCGTATTCTAGTTCCTACAAAACAAAGACTTAAATTATATTGCTTGCTATATTTTCATGTATCCTTCAGACAGTTATCATCTATAAGGTACTAAAATCGCCATGACATCCATTATTCATTCACATATTCACAAACAAATAATGTTGATTGTTGACTTATTAAGTTACCACTAATAATAGTGCGAACTGAAGTATAGATAAACATAACTGTAATCCAGAAACTAAATAGAAAAACTATACTTATGGTGTTTTCTCCATGGGTATAGTATAAAAGCTACGATGCATAACACAGTCCATTCAAAAACTATTACAATTTGGTAAAGTAAGAAAACACCCTTTTGAGTTCATGGTATCATACCGTTTTAAATACGAGTGTTAATTATATAACCATCAACAAAAGCTAACTAAATACCTGAGGTGGAGGCAATTTCCTAGTTCGAAAATGGATTTCACAATGCGGGGAAGCCCTTGGAAACTTAAGCACCTGTGTACAGAACCACGGGTCTTCTTCTATGAGTAAGTTTTCATGAGCGAATACTGTTACTGTCTTCAAAACATGTGCGTTCCCCAACATGTATTCCAGAAACTCTATATCAGACGCATCCCCGTCGCATTTTGAAAACTTGATGTTTGTAAGGTTTGTTAGCATACAAGCAGGAATCAACTTTGATTCTTCAGGCTTTTGTTTTTAACACAAACAAAACTGAAAGTTACTCTCGATATTATGAAAGGATAAAACAAATTTAAACAAGTTAAGAAGAAAAATCAGTTCAAACCTTGAAATCCCTCCAATCTACAAAATCAATACAAAAAGTTTTCAACTCGGGGCAACTTTCAAGAAATTGAGTGATTTGTCTTGATTGCCATGTGCTGTTCAACTCCAGTTGCTTCATATTCGGAAAGATGGGCAGGGGTGAAGTGAATGGGAACTTCAACAACGAATACGAAAGTCACGGTTAGTCCAAGAACGAGCATAAAATCACTTAAAGAAAAACTAAACTTACATTTTCTATTGAAAGATTCTGAGCCCCTCTTAGTTGATTCAGTAAATCAGTCCAAAGGAAATCAAATCTACTATGCCAAAATGCAATCGATGCCCCAACCAAACACGACATATCTTCCATTTCAAAAAGCGAGGACAACACTCCATCAAGAAACAGGTATTCAAGTTTAGGGACGCGTAAAACAACTTTGCTGTTATCATTGATGGAGTCTGATCTACAAAATAGTTTCAGCCGCTTCAAAGTAGGGATGTTTAACACGAAATCTTCTTCAGCATTGCATGATACTTCCAAAGATAAACTCTCAAGCACAGGGCAGCCATGAATGGCTAAAGGATTGTTACACCCAACAATGTCAAGTGTCTTAAGACAAGGAAGATGGATCGTGGATGGAAGCTCCCAACCTCCAAAATCACATGCACTAAGTTCTAACCTTAAGTTTGTGAGTGTCTTGCAGGTGAACACACTTAAAGGCACCTCATGTTGGATAACACATATGTCCAGCTCACGAACGTTTAACCTAACGGCTTTATCAATCCAATTTGATATACTTGACCGTCGAACCCCATAACTAGAAATGTGTAATCGAAACAATTTAACATGAGATGTTTTGCAAAACTTCAATACTCGATCAACGAATGTTGTAAACTTTTCTTCATTCCCATCAACAAATTTTTTAATGATCTTTTCATTGGAGCGGACATAGCGAGTATAGTCAAAGTCCAGGTTTGTGACAGACGTCCAAGTGTACCTCCATCTTTTGGATAGAACGCTAGTTCGCACAGCAAATTTAGCAGGCATTAGAGAGAGTATGCGTGAATGAATATCTTCAGGCAACATGCTAAGCCTGTCGTCTACATTCTCACTTATGGAACTCATTGTTTAGCTTCCCTGAAAACAAAATCCAGAAGTTCAAAATCTTCCTGATACGTTTCAAATATGAAAATTCACAGCACTTAACAGCTTTCAATATGAAAACAAGCAAAAGTCCATTTACTTTCAAAGTAAATAGTGTGAAAATGCTGATATTTTAATGCTAAACATTCAACAATAAAACACAAACTAGTTACTAGTATTTTTACAAAATAACTGAAGGAAAAAAACCTAATTGCATTTGAGAACTGCGAAAACTACATAACACGCTTATGCTTATGCTTACTTGAAACATATAAAGGAGAGCATTCATTTGAAAACTACAAAAGGCGGCAACATAACGAGCCCGACCCGCTAACTTTTTCTCCCCGGTTAAGTCATCAATTCACGGCATACAAGTGCTTTATGCACCACGTAATGTGTATGTACATATAGATTTGCCTAAAAAGCGTAAAAAATATTTTTAGTAAATCTGTAAACGAACCGAAGACAATCGAAATATCTAAAAGACCATGTCTGTGTTCTTTCATATGGAATGTACGGAACAAACACAACGGTTCACATGAACATATCGTCTTCATTCATCAAGAATCGGAATTAGTTCGTGTATTATTAAGTATCATAATAAACAAATGCAAGCCAACACAATCGAAGTGATGTAGGAAACCCTAACTGACTAGTTTAATTCCAAACTAATCTAAACAGAAAATCTGTGAGAAAGAACTAAAACAAACACAAACAAGGATAATTTTTCAGGTTAAAAGGAAGAAATCACAAGAAACTTACGTCAGAGGACGACGGAGAAGCGCCTGAAACAGGGAAGCCCTAATCGACGAATGGAACTCAAAACTATTTTTCATTCAATCTTGTGGGACCAAATAAAGTTTTGGTGTCAACGTTTTTTTTCTTTTTAACATACCACCAAGCCACTTTGTTCCACGCGGGAACCGATATCTAGCAAGACACCAACAAGGTTTAATTAGGCGTTTTCTATGGAGTGGCTCGGATGAAGTTATAAAGATGGGTTGGGTATCGTGGGATGTCGTTACAAAGTCAATAGTGGAGGTTTGGGGATAACTAGATTAGAGAAATGGCATGGCTTTGGAGGTTTTATAATGAACAACAAGCGATGTGGAGAAGAGTTGTAGTTTCAATACATGGCTCAAGTCGAAGTTGGGGAGTTGCGCCGGTTAATAATGCTGTCACGGGCGTTTGGAAAAATTGTGTTAACATTTTGGAACAAGTACAAGGTAGAAGGAGTTGGGTTCAATAATATGATTCGGAGGAAAATCGGGAATGGGGAGCATATTCGGTTTTGGTTAGACACGTGGTTATGTACAGAACCGTAAAAGATAAATTTCTGAATTTATTCACACTAGAAAAAAACAAACGGTTATTAGTTTCTCATCGGGTTAGGATCGATAGGTTTGGTCGTGTTATTTGCTGGGAATGGCGACGGGCTCTTGCAAGTGTCGAAGAGGTGAGCAACAAACAAATCTTGGAGGTTTTATTACAAGAGGTCTGATTGAAAGATAGGCAAGAAGGTTGGGTTTGGTGTGATGGTAGGGACGACGGTTTCACGGTGGCAGCGGTCAAAAAAATGGATGCGGGGAACGATGACCTATTGTCACACCACATGATTCTTTGATAAATGAATTGCTGATCTATTGTCACACCACAAAACTTTTGTTTTTGAAACAACTACGACAGTTGGAACTCAAAATTATACAATGATAATAGTTAAACAGGTAAAAGGAAAAAACAGTCAAACCTTGTAAAAGAGCTCAACCGTTGCTTCAATACATAAAATTTTCAACTGAGGAGAACTTTCAAGAAAGTTAGGTATTACCGGTTGAAGCATTTCTGAGCCCTCCCTGGTATAGTTTAAAAACCGGTTTTCAGTTATGGGACTGGTGATGGCTAGTTGCTGATAGTTGAGATTATTTAAATCTATTTTTTGATAGTCATGAAATGAAAAATGCGTTATTGTTAAAAAAAATATATATTCCTTTAATCTTTGGATAATTGGATTGGATTGAATTAATTAAGAAAACAAAACAAACAATTAAAATTAATCCGACCCATGACCTCTCCGATAGGGGTGTTCAGAAAAACCGCAAACCAAATAAAAACCGAAAACCGAACCGTAACCGTAACCGAAAAAACCAATCCGAACAACGAATTTGGTGTTTGGTTTGGTTTGGTTTTAACCGAAACCGAATTTCTTATTCGGTGTTTGGTTTGGTTTTTGGTTCTACATTTTTTTTTATTTGGTTTATTTGGTTTATTTGGATAACCGAATAAACCGGTAAAATAATTAATTATTAAATAAAAATAATAATATTTAATAACTCATATATAATATATAAGCCCAAAATATTAAACTCAACCCAAAATAAATAAAGGCCACCAATTTATAGAGGTAATAATCTGAGTATAAACTAGTAAACTAGGGTTCATTTTCCTATTTCTAATTTTTATAATGTTTCTGTTTGCGTGGTTTGATTTTTGGTTTGTATTTATTGCAAACTTTGTTTTCGGATTTTGGAACATATAGGTATATAAGTTAGAGAAAAAAAAACTTCGTTTCAATTTGGTTTGTTTGGTTGAATTTGGTTTTAAACCGAAACCGAACCGAATTCAATTTGGTTGAATTTGGTTTGGTTTTCATATTCCTAATTTGGTTTGGTTTGGTTTTTGGTTTGAGGTACAAAATTTTGAAAACCGAATAAACCGAATCGAATAAACCAAATAAACCGTAAACCGAACCGATGAACACCCCTACTCTCCGATACTGGACCAAAATTGAACCAAATACGGCAACTACCAGAACACCTTTGGTTGAATTACTATCATATTAACTTTTGAGTTTATGTTTCTACTTCTGAGTTCAATAAAAGACTACCAGAACCAGGGCCGAAGGTGTCCGGCCCCCACCGTTTTGCAAACCAAGCTTCGCCACTGACCAGAACACCTTTGGTTGAATGATTGCATGGCCAACTATAGAATTTCCTCAATCTAAGATGCATATCTATATATATCTCCTATACACATGAGATGCCTAAACTGCTTAACACATGTAATTATGATAAATCATTGTTCAGGGGTACTTTGAACGAGTGGTTAATTGCGGTGCAAACAATTTAACAGTTGTGTACTGTCTAACGACAACAAACCCTCAAAGAGATTGAAGCTAGACCAAAGTATAATACAACTGTAAAGATGAAATTGCAGCATATTTTGGTTGTACTACAGTGAACTTATGTTTAAGCTCACATGTACAACAGTTAAAATTTATGATAAATTACCACAAAGCTAAAAGCTCCAGTTATAAGGTAACCAACAATGGTTGCTTCAAATAATTTGACTAACATTTGGTCTATATCTCACGGATCTGGCTATCTGTAACTTGTTGTATTATGTAATTTTGTTAACTCAAGACACAAAGTACAAATAACAAAAACATTGAATTATATTTGACGGTTTAATGCAGACCAATATCCTCCCACAATGAAAAAGCATTCACCAGAGTGGTCATACAAAACATCATCATCATACTATTACTCGGTTTATCCCACCTATAGCAAAGCTAAGGCAGAGTCTGAGGAGGTAAGATGTAGACAGTCTTACCTCTACCCCTAAGAATAGAGAGGCTGTTTCCAGTGAGACCCCCGACTCGATTTGGTTTGGTATCAAGCCTTGGACATAAGGCACAGAACACTTAGCAATCGGGACAAACCCGATCGGTGCATGTACCATGCACCCCCTTTGTCGGTGATTAACCGCCCGTCGTTTTTAACGTTATTTTCACGAAATTAGTAAAATAACGTTAAAACTAGTGCAACTTTACTTTTGCCCCCCGAGGGCCACACATATATACATTATATGCGCACACCGTAAGTGGGGCGTAGAGTGGTCATACAAAACCTCAATGATAAACCATCAAAAGTGAAAACCATAATTCATAAGTATCAAGGGTTTAAAGTGTTAATAGAGTTAGATGGAGTAAGAAAGAGTTAACACAGTGAATTAAAAGCAGTTCTTATATATCAAATTGCAGGTAATAAAAAAGCTACATGGACATGCATCTGTTCATGGAAATAGATTATAAAAAATAAAAACACCATGCGGACAAACAAAAAAGGATTAAAACCTTTGAAGAAATCCAAAAACCAGTCTATCACAAAAGTTTTCTACATAATAATCCATGAATTGTCACACATGTAGTCATCACACGCCACATGAGCAAAAGAGAACATCCAGATTGCAAAATGCATATGACGTTCATTTCAGAAAATGGATCTCACAATACCTGGAAGCCCTTGAAAGCTTAAGCAACTCTGCACACAACTGCGATTCTTCTTCTACTCTTGAGTTTTCCCAAGTGATTGTTACTGTCTTCAACGCCTCTGCATTCCCTAGCGTGTATTTCAGAAATGGTATATCACATTTCAACCACTTGTAAACTGCAAACTTGATGGTTGTAAGGTTTGTTAGCATACAAGCGGGAACCAACTTTGGTTCAATCCAACAAGAACCTGCAAGCTTTTGTTTTTAACACAAACAAGATAGACAGGTACATTTTCAATATTATATCCATGCAGAAGAAGTGAACAAGCGAATATAAAAATCGATAAAGCTTTTACAAATCAAGTACCTTCTCAATATAAAGATGTTTTAGCTCAGGAGATTTTTCAAGAAATTGCAGGATTGGTTGAGAACGCCAATTACTTTTCAACTCCAAGCGTTTCATATTCGGAAATATAGGCAGAAGTAAAGTAGATGACATCTTCAACAAAAAATAAAGTTACAGTTGGTGCATGAAAACAACAGCCATTCACACTAACTAACAAGTAATTTTGGTTTTAGTAAAAGTTGTTTGCCGTTCAAAAAAAAAAAAAAAAAAAAAAATAACAATCTATAATGTACAAAACAACACATGAAATCAATAAAAAAGATACTTACCTCTTTAATTGAAAGTGATTTAACTCCACTTACTCCCTTTAGAAGCTCAACCCACAGATGCTCAAATGTTGATTTTTGTAGCCGGTCCAATGTCGAGTCATATAACGATAGAGATGCCTCAACAAGAGACGATACATTTTTCATTACATAAATTGAGCATAGTGTCCCACCAACGAATAGATATTCAAGATTAGGGACATCTAAAACAACTTCGTTGACAACCGATGAACATAGACATGTTAGTTTCAGTCGTTTTAGAGTAGGAATGTTAAATATGTAATCTTCTACACCGTCGTACAATGATATCTTCAAATACAAACTTTCAAGCACTGGGCAACCAGCAACGAGTTTAAAGGCATTGACAAAAGGATTCGTAGAAACAATGATGGCAAGGGTTTTCAAACAAGGAAGATTGACTCGACATGGATACTCCTGAAAGTCGGTAAACAATCTTAATTTCGTGAGTGTCTTGCAGGAAAAAAGGCTTAACGGCAACTCAACCAGCTCGACAACCTCTATGTCAAGCTCACGAACATTTAACCTGACTGCTTTGTCAATCCAATTTGATACTCTTGATCCTTGTACACACCAACAAGAATAGTCTATTCGAAATGATTGAAGTTGAGATGTTTTGCATAACTCCATTACACGATCCACAGATTCTTCGAAGACATTATCTGTATCTTCACCATGGATGGCGGAAATATATTCAAAACTAAGGTTTGTGACAAACGTCCAAGTGTACCTCCATCTTTTGGATAAAATGCTAGTTTGAACAGCAAATTTGGTAGGCATTAGAGAGAGTATGTGTGAGCGAATATCTTCGGGCAACCTACTAAGCCTGTCTACTTTCCTGGAACTCATTGTTTACCTTCTTAACTTGTTACCTAAAGATTCAAACCCAAAAGTTCAAAATCATCTCAACATACCTAACTTTGGAAACTGATCCTTTTGAGAATGTGCAAAAGTAAATTAGGGCTCGGTTATGCAAACAAAATAACTGAAAACTCTCATATGTAGATACAAAGATAAAAACCTGATTAATTAAACTCTTACCTGCAAAGAAAACCAATTAGGGTTTGGAATTTAAAAGTAAAATCAAAGAGACATGCATATGGAATCGCATACGTTAAATTTGGAAAAGAAGCCTGAGAGTTGGTTACACAGCCACTCCGGAGGTGGAGTTGGAGCCACTCTTCACTGGACCGTGTGACACCACCAACCTAACACTAAATTTGTAGGTTTGGGTTTATTAGTGGGTGTTTGGAATTGAGTTTCAAAAGTACCTATTGGCTTATTGACTTCTTCAAGAAACATTTGGGTAAATCAAAAACATTTTTGATTTTGGCTTTTTAGGTATTTAGGAATCATACACCCTCTATTTAGGATTCATACACTCTGGCTCACATCACACATCAATTGAAGACTGCCACATACCCCATAATATGATGTCACACCTCTAGAATGTGTTGTCATGGGGTGTATGAAACCCAGAACCCTTTTAATAAGGGTAAAAAGGTTGTTTTCAAGAATTCGGAAATTTTAGCTTTTGGCTTTTAGTCATCTTACACTAATAAGCTAAACCAAACACTTTTTAAAAAACAACTTATTGACTAGCTTATTAGCTTTTCTCACCACAAAAGCTAATCCAAACACTTTTTTTAAAAACTCATTTTCTAAAAAGTCATAAGTCAATAAGCGCTTTTGACAAAAAACACTTTTGGAGTTAAATAAGCACTCCCAAAGATGGGTTCGGGTTAATTTCAGGTTGAACTTGCAAATCCGTTTATCTAAACAGGTCAGGTTTTTGTTCAACCAGGGTGGATTGGCAGGTTGACCTGTTTAACAAATCTATAATACATTTGATTTTTACAATATTCACTACAAGAAATCTGACTTTTAGCCAGAAAACAAAAAAGACTTTTCGCGACGAAATTTTGTCGCTATAGGTTATGGCGACGAAATTTCGCTGCGATAGTTTCGCCCCTATTGTTCCGTCGTAATAGGTCATTGAGTTCGTCGCTATAGGTGTCGTCGCAATAGGATGATCTATAGAGACGAAATTTCGTCTCTATAGGGGTGTCGCTAAAAAGTTTAGCACATTTTAAAAAAACTTTTAATTCGAAAAAATATTACCTGATGCCACCAAATTTCCTCGCTATAGCCTTTACTTTATAGAGATAAAACTTCGTCGCTATAGTCTTAATCTGTAAAGAGAACATATCGCTGCTATAAAGTCATGGTGGGTTTTTATGCTGCAAGTTATAGAGACAAAATTTTGTCGCTATAGCTGTGAAAAATCTATTTCTTTTTTTTTTTTTTACATTTTCCACATAACATGTTACCTGTAAATTCAAACCAAACTACATGTATTTTAAAGCAAACCAAACTACATATTTTAAAGCAAACCAAGTTTAATCCTAATACATAGAAATATAATAAGTCTAACATTTAAAACTTGCATTACATCATTAAAGTAAATTGTTCCAAAAGAAATATAAATTCATAATCTTCATGATCATATAAAATCATCATCATCTTCTTGACGAGCATTTTCTTCACCAAGTTGAGTCGATAAGCCGGGAAGCAACTTGAAAAATTGATTTATTTGTGCCCTCAAAGATGCATTATCTTGTCGCAACTGCTCCATAGCACGTTCTTGTCTTTGCCAACGTTCTTCCTCTTCATCCTTATCCCTATTTTCATTAGGGAATAGGTTAGGGGTGACACTTTTTAGGACTCTACCAACGCCCCGTACGTGAGAACGTCGAGAACCCAAAGCTTTTTTAAGACACTCAACTTGATCGACAACCATATCATCGCCACCCGAGCACGACAAGGCATTGTTATACTCTTTATCAATTTTTTCCTGCATTGAACAACAAAACAAATAGATTAGTCCTAAAGCTATATTTGCATAACGAGTAATGAGTATCACAACACAAACTATATCGCCTATCTAAACTCCTAAAGCTATTCTTATTGTATTAGAATAAAATAAACTATATCGCCTACCTAAACTCCTAAAGCTATTCTTACTCCTAAAGCTATTCTTATTGTATTAGAATAACACATTTCTGCTACATGCCCAAAAAAGTACCTATTTACAAATCTGTATCTTACCTTTATAAATAACAAATCTGTTATGTATGCTATGAAATTGATCAAACAGGTTGCTAAATCTGTTAGGAATCCTACATATTGCTAAATCTATCAAATGCTTAAAAAGAGACATAAAATGCTGCAGCAAATGCGATACAAAGACGCATAAAACGCAGCTGGGAATGTGATACAAAAGCGATGAAACGTAGCTGCACATGTGGAGTTCAGAAAAGTCGGCCAGCTTGGAGTGTTTCAAATATATACAGCTTGGTTTACGGTTCGGTTTTAATGCCTCATAGGTCGAAAATCAGAACCGACCATATACCATAAAGGGTATAAAATTCAGCTATAGTTGTGATAAAATGAGGCATACATCGCAGCTGAAAATGTGTAAAAAGAGACATATAATGCTGCTGCAAATGCGATAAAAAGACACATAAAACGCAGCTGGGAATGTGATACAAAAGAGATGAAACACAGCTGCACATGTGGGATTTTGGACAGAATTTTTGAGATTGTTTATGGGTGCAATTGCAAGTGATTACAAACAGGAAGTATAAGAGTGTGATGCACAGAGTTATTGCTCAAACAGATGGGACAAGAATGTCACTTGCATCTTTTTACAACCCAAGGAATGATGATGTGATCTATCCAGCTCCAGCATTGTTGGAGAAGGAGCAAACAGAGAAGTGACTTGTTTTGAATAATAGGGTTGATTCGGTTTATGTATTATCTCTAATGGGTCAAACGGTTTAAAAAACACTAACTTAAAAGTAAACAGCACAAACGAATCCAAAAAATAGTAAACAAGTAGACAAAGCAATATCTAAAACAAAGATGCATATGAATCCAAAAAACACCAACCAATATCTAAAACAAAGGAATCTAAAGTTACATATGAATCCAAAAACACCAACCTAAACGTATTCATACCTTTATTGCAAACACCAGCATTAGAAAAGAGCACGTACACCATATAATGAGCATTATGTGACATAGGCAACAAGTAGACAAAGCAACTCAAGAACCTAAAATGCTTATTTCACTGTACTAAAGTTTATAAATCTCCATCAGAATTACATACGCCATGTTGTAACTTGTAAACGTTTTTAAAGAATGCAAACTAGTAAATTAAGGTGCCATAAACATCTGCAAACATTCACATATAATAATAATAATAATAATAATAATAATAATAATAATAATAATATCTAAAACCTCTGTTCTATACTTCTATTTAGCATCGAGACACAAGATTATTGTTCACCCCCAAAACCATACAATCAACTCTTCACTTCTTTTCATTCGATTCACAAAACAAATCGATGGCAAGAACTAAAACCCTAAAACTCAAACAAGTAACGGCGCAACAAGGTTTGTAAAAAAATCATTTTTTTGCAAAATAGATTCTACTGCAAACGGGTCATGAAGAAGTGGATTAAGTCTTTTTATGCCTTATGAAAGGTCCTATTAAAAGATACAACAATATTATACCTTGCTGCCATGGAATAAGAGACTGTAAATTAAAGTGTTCGTAATTACATACAATCAAGAGAACAGAAAACAGAATAGGGATACGAATATTATTATTTACCTGGAAATGGCCTTTGCTTCGACTACCAGAGAGATGTTGGGGGTGAGTTCTGAATTTTGGGTTTTGAGTGAAGAAGGAACTGGTCAATCTAGGGTAAATAAGGGCAGATATTGTGGAGACTAAATTTCGTGGCTATATGTCTCCCATCCGACGTCGTATTACTGAATGGAATTAGCATTAGTTTTTTATTTTTTTTAAACAGCCCTATAGAGACGAAATATAGTCGCCATAGGTTTGTAAAAAAAAAATTCTTTTTTTTTTGACAAAAGAAAATCATAAATAAATATTTAAAAAAACTATTGCAAGGAAATTTCGCCGCTATTGAATTTTCACAAAGCGCCAATATTTCCCTCCATCCCGCCAAGAGATATGGCGACAAAATTTCCTTGCTATAGGGTGTCTCAAATTTTTTTCCCTGCATCCATTTAGGCACAAACTTTCGTGGCAACAGATAGGTCTATAGCGACGAAATAATGTCGTCGCTAAAAGTGTCGTTGCTAAAGGTCCGATTTCTTGTAGTGATTTATTATGTCACAATTAAATTCATTAACGTTGTGTTCCCGAATTTAATAAACGAAGGAAAAGAACAGAAAGAGAATTAAGGAGAGAAAAGAAAATGAGTGAAAAAAGAAATATTTAAATAACTAGTGTGTTCCTAAGTTGGAAGGGAATGAAAGAAAATAGAGTGTTTTATATTTAAAAAAATCATTTCCTTCTAAGTCTTTTCAATTTGGAAGGATAAGAAATGAAGGAAATAAACCAAAAATTTTCATTTCCTTCCCTTTCTCTCCTTAAAAAGATTGTGGAACACAATTATTTCTTGACATCCTTCAAAGTCCCTTATTTAATTTCGTTAAATAAAACTCGGGAACACAACATATTTTTATGCAATAGTTATAACTTAAAAGATAAGTTAAAAGATAAGTTGACATAACATTTTATAACTAAAAATTGTGTTTTTAAGTACAATTATAATTATAATATATTAATTTCCGTACAAAGCTAAAAATTTAATAAAATTTGGATTGAATGGGTTGTGTTTGGGTTTATATGTATAACACAATTTTCATGTTCAGATCGTGTTCGGTTTCGTATAAAATTTCCAGGGTCGGGTCGGGTTACACCCACCAACTCACCAACCCGACCTGTTTAGCACTCCTACCCCCCCCCCCCCCTCTTTGAAATTATAAGCTATATACATTTATCACTTCACAACCATTATATTTACACTCCATTTTTATTAGGGATGGCAATGGGTCGGGTTTGGGACGGGTTTAGGTAATCCCAACCCCATACCCGATTAGGTATGCTTGTCCCAAACCCGGCCCAAAACCCGTCGGGTTTGTGTCGGGTAATTACCCATCGGGTATCGGGTATATCCACGGGTTTCGGGTAAACCCATTAATTTTTAAAACTTACTCATTGAGTGTATCCGACCAAAAACCCGACTGGCATCTATTAAGTAACTATTAACCATTACATTTACCACTATTAAATATATATGTAAATGATTAATATAAAATACTTGAATCATATAAAAACAATTAAAGACATAGATAACAAATAGTATACTACCTTTTGGTAATTTTAGCACAAGATGACAATGTAGATGAACAATTAGATATATTATGCATACATATTTAAAAAAATATATTAGAAATTATATTGGGTATCTAATCGGGTAAACGGGTACACTTTATCGGGTAATCGGGTCGGGTAAACGGGTATATCATCAAATCCCAAACCCGTCCCAAACCCGCGAAAAAAATAAAAACTAATCCCATACCCGGACCCATATCCGATTACCCGACCCAAACCCGTCCCAAATGTGTCGGGTTTCGGGTTTACCCATCGGGTTCGGGTTTGATTGCCATCCCTAATTTTTATCATATGAAATATAAATAAACTTGCAATTTGCACCCCAGAGATTTTAACAATAAATTAGATATCTGGCTCTACATTTTTAATCTTGATGGATGAGTCCATGTGTTCCAAATCAATCCGAGTCTCTACCTTTTTTTGAAGTAAACTGCAACTTGCACCCTTATGCTTATGAGTAGGGGTGTAAACGAGCCGAGCCGAGCCCGAGCCTGACTGGGCTCGGCTCGGGCTCGTTAAGGTTTTGTGAAGCTCGAGCTCGGCTCGGTTCGAGCCTACAATCTTGAGCTCGAGCTCGGCTCGCTAGCAAAATCCAAAGCTCGAGCTCGGCTCGGCTCGGCTCGAGGTGATTTGAGAATCTCAAACGAGCTCAAAAGCTCGGCTCGAGCTCGCAAAAGCTCGGCTATAACTTAAGCTCGCGAGCCCAATCGTTAAGGCTATAACTTAGGCTCGGCTGTAACTTAGGCTCGGGCTCGGGTTCGGGCTCTAGCTCGTTAAGGCTCGATTAGGCTCGCGAGCCCAATCGAGCTTTATATCTAGGGCTCGAGCTCGGGCTCGAGCTCGGGCTCGATAACTAAACAAGCCATATTTCAGGCTCGGGCTCGGGCTCGTTAAGGCTCGGCTCGTTCGAGCTTTTTTACCGAGCCGATCCCGAGCCGATCTCGAGCCGCTACGTGTCATTTACACCCCTACTTATGAGTTATATAATCATGTTACGTTAGAAGGAACCCTAAATTTAACTTTAGTTCACCAAGGGCAAACATATTTTGTCACACCTCAGAATATTCCATGATTTACATCCACCAAGATGATTAACTTCAAATAATCAGTATTCAAGATAACTAGTTGATGGTTACATTTTTTTTACTACATCTCCATTTTTTTTTTCTCAGTTTGATTATTTGAAGAATTTGGAAATTGAGGAGATAATCAACAAAATTAGATGGGTGCCAAAAAGCCAATGGTGCCCTTTTTCTTCTGTCGACTAACGATAAAACCATCAAGTTCTGAAAGTGAAAGGTAACCACTTTAACTCCTGTTCGCTTAGTAGCATTACTTGTAACATGCTCTGATGCTCATATACGTGAAGGGTATGTTTGGCAAAATTAGCTGGTGACTGGTGGCTGAAAGCTGGTAGCTGGTGGCTGGAAGCTGGTAGCTGGTGGCTGGAAGCTGGTAGCTATAGCTTTTTAAATATATTTTGGTGTTTGGCAGAGTAACTAAAACGTTTAATAAAATGTATAAAATGACCAAAATGGGCATTAACTAAAAGCTTGTATGCATGTTTTTTATTTTTTTTAACGGTAGAATGGGTATTTGTGTCATTTACTCATTAAAAGCTTGTAGCTATTAGGAGTTTTTTCTTAGGGTATGTTTGGCAAGGAGCTTTTAAGAGTTTTTATGAGCTTCAAGCTTTTAAGAAAATACCCCTACTCAATAAAAGGCCTTGTTTGGTTAAAGGAGCTTGAAGCTTTTAGGTTAAGAGAAAAAACTCTATATTAAAAAGCTACTACTACTAGCGTACACCCTAATTTCACTAACATAGAACCTTCTAATACCCCATAATCTTCACCCAAGACAAGCCACCTTACCTTAAATGTCAAGCCACACTCCTTCATATCTTCCTTCTTTTCGGCTGAACCCACACAACACACACACATGCACATGTGATTTCAATATGTCAAAGTCTTACACTAGAAAGATGAATGCTTAGGTTTCATGCATGTCCAAACCTTTATACCAAATTAGCCTTTAACACCTTTCATGAACACGTATATTCCCAAGTTGGATTGATATCCATGATTGTTAATCCTCTATGTCTCGGCCGAAAACATACATAGGGAAGGAGCAAGTGTGATCTTTCATTGTCAACTCCATACATAGGCACAGATCTTATCTTTTCCACCACATTCATCTAGGATAGTTGACTTACCCTTTTTAGCACAACACACACATGCCCTATCTACCTCTCCCTTGGCCGATCAGGTATAAATAGAAGATCACAAGAAGAACATCAATCACAGTGTGACACCCGCTAGATTCACAGGTTAATTATGGTTCTTAAGACAATGTTATGATGGTTTTTTGTTAAACAGTGACGCCTTTTAATATATCTCTTATTTTATGAAATTGATGCTTGCGTGACTTGTGTGCTTGAAAACCTTTCGAAGTTACATCTTGCGTTTTCGCCTCGGCGGGTGTGACACACACACACACTCAAACTCTCCATTTATTTTCTTTCTTTGGCTCCGACACCCACAAAAACAACCCAACCCTCCATTCCTTTCGGCCGATCACTCGAAACGACCAAAACCCATCTCCAATCAATCATCATCGAACAACATTTAAGTGGGAAGGATCGTGGGAAGGCTCTCAAAACCGTCGGGTTCCTCTCCACACTTTGGTTCACAAGGTATGATGATTAACTTCCTACACACTTAAAACTCTTATAATGTTTTTGGCCCTATCGCTCTCACCTGAACAATAACCCTTTGATGCATGTATACTAGGCTATTGATCAACAATACACTATGATATTAAAGTTAAACATACAATAATTGAGTTTAGTTACATTCTATTGCATATACATTTCATATATACACGCACGCCTACAAATACACCCACACATATGTGAAAAAATTACATATATGTTGGTATACATACATTCGAATATGTATAGTTTGTGTATGGTGTCGAATGGTTAACAAAAACTCAACATTTTGGAACTTTAACATAATATGTACACACCTCGACATACCTTCACCTTTATACATGAATACACACGATTATGCATGGTATTATACACCTACATACTTATAAACACCCTTGTATCTATAACAAGTATGTGAATGTCGGTTTTGTTCTCACAATAGTCAAATTTTGAACAAGTGTTACATTGCAAAGTTTTCGGATTGTAAGAAGCACATGTTAAAGTGGCACCAACATGTGTTAATCATGCATTAACATAATAACATTAGAACATATGTTTAAAACTACTATGTTTTACATAATCTCACCTCATATGTTAAAATAGGGTAATATTTGATAACCTATAACGACATGTGAAGCCGGTTTTATCAATATTAATTGTGTTTCTATAACAAGAACCTCCACAATTTCCCAAAACCATACACTTTTCAAAAGTACAAACAAGATACGTAGTAATTGCCACGTGCATGTATACATGGTACAAGGCCCACAAGTCGAGTGAACAACTTGTATGGTAAATAATAAAGAACAATCAACTTAAGATGTTCCTAGCACTATAGGGCACTCTTTGTTGGGACTATAGTTATTCAAGCTTCTGCTTTGCTAGATCACTTACTCAGACATAAGGTGAGTTTCATGGCCCCATTTTACTGTTTTTACATTTTGGGGGAATAAACATGCTACAATACTAGTTATACAGTTCATTGGGGGTGAATTCTATCATGACTACCATGTGAAACATGAGACAAACGGTTCATGAGCTCAACAATCCTCGTACATACATTCCACCGTAACCATTAGCTAACAGTAGCCATGGAACACTTAAATAGATCTATTGGGTTGACACCCCACTCTTGGTTAGTCGCTCTAACCGGTTACACACAAAAGAGTGTTAGTTTTCTACGATCCATACGTTGTCTTTATTGTAAAATGCGCGATACACTATAGTCAAGAGGTTTGGTTATGGGACTCATGGTTGGCACACTAATCATTGACTTAGCTAGCTTTGATTGATTAAACACGAATTTCACAAACTTTACATTACGTACACTAAACGTGTGAACTCACCAACTTTATGTCAACCAATCTTTTACGCATGTTTTTCACGTAATTGATTGCAGGGGCGGACCTAGTGTATAACTAGGTACCGCGTCCGTTGCTGCTCAACTTCGCGCGCGTAGTGGAAAATTTGGTTTTTTTCTTTACGAAATTTGGAAAACGTTGCTACTAAAATGAAAAAAATGAAAAACGTTTACTACTGAAATTCATTTCTAGATCTGCCATTGATTGATTGCATGGAGCTTGGGGATTTGAGAGTCTGGTTTAAGCTGGCACGATTGTGGATGCTCTTATTGGATCATGAGTTGAAAATCACCAAAGTGGCCTTGTTGATCAAGTTGGTTGAGAAAAAGATATCGACTTTCTGAGTTTAGAAAAATAGCTCTTTGACTTTTTACTTATATAAAACCAAGGAATAACCAAACGAACATATGACCCCTTGGTTGCACCAGCTGCCTCGTTTTCTTAAACTTGTTGGACTTGGACAATATGGTTGATGGCAACCTGCTACGCCAATTCTTGATCCTCCTGCCCCAAAGTTACCATCACTAAGGATTTCAATTTTGCTGTGCCATATTGCAATCGCTTGCGTGAATTTACAGATGTCTCTCCTCGAACCTTGGTAATTTGAAAAGTCAATGGTTATTTTGTAAACTCAATCGGTCAAAATGGTTAATTTTGTGATTTTCCCTATGAATACCTAATCGGTTATTCACAAAACCAACCTACACATGAATTTAAAAAAATTATAGCATATATACTTGTTTGTATAGTTGTAATTTGAATTATAGTTGATTATTGATGTCTTTATTATTTTGGGTATGTTTGGCAAAGGGTTTTTTATGAGCTTTCAGCTTTAAACTTTTAAGAAAAAACTCTTATTCAATAAAAAGCTTTGTTTGATTGAAGGGCTTAAAGGTTTCAGGTTACGAGAAAAAGCTCCATATTGAAACGCTACTAGTAGTAGCGTTTAAAAAAAACTTCTACTAGCTACAAACTTTTAATGAGTTAATGACACAAATATTCATTCTAGCATAAAAAAAACATATATACAAGCTTTTATTAATGTCTATTTTGGTCATTTTATACATTTTATTAAAAGCTTCAGCTACTCTGGTAAACACCAAAATATATTTAAAAAACTACAGCTACCAACTTTCAGCCACCAGTTTCCAGCCATCAACTACCAGCTAGTTTTGCCAAACATACCCTTTGTGTTACAAAAATTTGAGTTATTACTTGGAGGTCACAACAGTGGTGAAGGTGTCTGGTGTAATACACATGATAATGTTTAACGGTAGATGTCTTTGTTTAATAAAAATACAGAAAAACAAATTCACAACCATGACACACGAAAGAGGGTATTATTATTCAAACCAAGTAAAAGAAAAGGCCGTTATCCTTAGTACTAATATACATATCACATAATAGAGATGACCTGGGGACACACATTACACATATATAGGCCGGCCTATTGCATAATACATATGATATTTTGTTCAAAGAGTAAACACTAACTTACAAACAATAATTTAAAACGGGAACATAGAAAGACGATGAAGTCAAAAGGAAGGAACTTAATTACTATTTGAACTCAAAGTTTAAGTCCACTCGTTCCTTTAGAAACTTAACCCACATATGATGCCTCAACGGCTGAACAACCGATGGCGACAACTCTTTCGCGACAACATGCATGCCCATCGAACGGACAATAGCTAGGTATTCAAGATTAGGGACATCTAAAATAAATTTGCTGTTTCGTGGTCCGCATTTGTTCCATGATAGTTTCAGTTGTTTCAAAGTAGGGATATTGAATATGTAATCTTCTTGACCGTGGCATGATTGTACATACAAAGATAAACTTTCAAGCATTGGGCATCCAGGATGACTTTAAATGCATTTACAAAAGGTTGGTAGTAACAGAGATGTCTAGAGTTTTTAGACAAGGAAGATTGACTAGAGACGAACACTCCCAATTAAAACTATCACGAGTATGAGCTATCTTTAGTTTTGTGAGTGTCCTGCAAGTAAACAGAGATAAAGGCAGCTCAATCATAATAGCTTGTACTTCAAGCTCAGACACATTTAACCTAACTGCTGCATCGACCCACTTCGACACGTTTGACATTTTAACCCACATTTCCGAAAAATACATCCGGAACACTTTAACTTGGGGTGAGTTCTGAAGCTTCAATACTCGATCAACAAATTTATAAAAACAATGTAAGTCGTGGAAGGGGTGTCTATCATCAAAGTCAAGATTTGTGACAAATATCCAACTGTATCTCCATCTTCTAGATAAAATGCTAGTTCGCACTGCAAATTTTGTAGGCATTAAAGAGAGTATGTGTGAAAGAACCTCAACAGGCAAGCTGCTAAGCCTGTCGTCATCATTCTTAATCCTATAACTCATGTTTTAGACTCTTCACTAGCTTCCTGATGATTTAAAAAAAACAAACATCAAAACATGTCTTTTGCCATTTGAAAGTTCACATCAGAAGAAAGTAAACAAACAATATTTAAACTGCGCCGCGCCTGGATGCAAAAGCAAGTTTTGATTATACAAACCTGATTGATTGAGAATATATTATCACCTGCAAAGACGAGCAAGTAAAGCATCCAAGATTTAGGAACCGAAAGTATATCTTAATAAAAATTCATTAAGATTTGGATTCACTTACATTAAACACGATCATAGGTTAACCGATTGATTGTGTGTGAAGCTCCCATAGCCCAAATCCATAGTTTTACTTTTAAATACTGATGGTGCAATGCAAGCCTCCAAAGTTTCCTAGTCAGCAAGTCTAAAACAAAAAAGAAAGTGCGAAAAGACACAAAAATGAAGCCACTTTAGTTTTTTAGCTTATTTTTTGGAAAGGATATAAAATAAAATAGTATAGCAAATACGTTTATGTCAACCAACTTACAACCACTACATTTTATATGTAAAGCTGTAAACCAACTTACAAGTTACAACTGCTACATTTTATTAATTTGTCAATTGTAGGTATAAGTACCCGTTATCCGACCTTTCATAGTCCTAAAGAACCTGAAAAGTCTTTGGCTGTAATTTAATGCATGTTAATATTTTTTTTGAACGACCAGCGAAACGTTTTTGCCCGACTACCCATGGGACCCGTAAACTGGCGAACCCAAGAACCCCCCCAGGACTATGCAAGGGGCTGGCCAGGGTAGCCAGGCTTGCCCACGAGGTTTTCGAGCGGGGAAAAACCCGATCCCCCACCCGTCCGAAGACCCGCTGTGGAGAACCGGTAAAACCCGGGCGAGATCAGGACTCGAATTCCTGACTAGGTAAGGAGTCATCCCTTATTTCTCATTAATGTCCTCCAAATGTAGCTAGTGGGAATTGAACCCAAGTCTCCCATAGGAAACTTAGGCCCTCAACCAACTGGGCTACAAGTGTTGGACTAATATTTTTTATGATTATTTTTCAAATAATTAACTAAAAAAATCTGTAGAAACATATTTTCTTTTTTTTTGGAAGGTGTACTTCAGCGGTGAAACCAATCGACAGACAACCCCTCGACCCGAGTTCGAATCACTACCCACGCACCGGTGTCCACTTTGAAGTTATCTCAAACCGTTACTGGGAATTTTTTCATTGTGTGCAGGATTCGAACTCAAGACCAAGCCCGGGCGAGAACCCTCTGAATAGGTAAACCCTCACCTCTCCCCAGCTGGGCTGGAGGTCATTGGCGTAGAAACATATTTTTTAATGAGCAAAAACAACCAAGAATATATGGATCTCTTTACCAATCTAGTATTGCATGATCATCTTCAACCAAAGCGCAAACAGACTGAATATTTGTGATTGTAGCATAATAAACGTTTCAACAACAAAAATTTATTGCATACATTTCATTAAACACCTTACATGCATCACTTGAAACACCCCAACTTCAAACATATTGAAACAAGAGCATTTCCCACAAGGTTTTGCAACTCTAATCGCGACTTTATGACATTCGAATAAACATTCTTTCCTAACTTCAACCCCTTTAACCGTACACAAACAGGAGGAAAAACAGTACAAGTGTAACCAAAGTAAGATTAACATGTCACCCCAAATTCACAGCATCGTGAATTCTATGTTGTGTTGGGTCGGGCCAATAAAAAAGTTTTTAAGTTAGAATAATTTAACTTGAAACTATAGTTTTTAAAGTTTTAAAATTTTTATTAGAATAATATTTTATATCTAGTAATACTTTAAATTTTCTTAAAATAAGTGTATATATTGTATTATTCTCATGTCATAAACTTAGTTAGGCCACAAGGGGTGGTTAGTGATAGAATCACACCACCATCTTATCACACCCAATTATATTCTGTCACCTCATTTTATCATATTCATCACTAACCACTAGGTGGTGTGTGCACTTTTCATCACATCTCATCACTATTTTTTTTAAATAATCTAAAAACATTACATTTAAATTAAAAAACATTACATTAACTAAAAAAAACATTACATTGAACTTTGGTTTTGGTTTGGAAGCGAGAATTGTTGGGTTTGAAACATAAGGTTTTGAAAACTTTGGTTTTGAAATGATTGGTGTGTAGGTTGTGGGGTTGGTGGTGCGTCTTAACGCCGAACCTTTGGTCTAAACTTTCTTTAGTGGCCGATTGTTTCTTGCTTGATCCTTCCATATTTTTTTTATTGTATTGTTTGATTGTGAATTGTTTTGATTGTGTGTATTTTGATTTGGTATTGATATGTATATATAGTGAATGGAAAAAAAAAAATTTTTTTTTAAAATAAACGGTCACAAGAACGTTAGCCAACGGCTACTTTTAGCCAACGTGATGTGTATCACGGAGATTCCTATCGCGGCTGTAATATTTCTTGGCGGGCCGGCGTATCACGGCGATCACTGTATCACGGGGTGGCCATCACGGACCACCCCGCTAGCCTTATAAATATTGCTTCTAACACATCAATATCATAAAAACAATAATTGTTCCAAACATAATGAAAGTGTGAATATAGATCCATTGTTGTAGAAATAAAGTTCTTTATTTAAAATAACAAAGATGCAAACAAAACAAAAAATTTTTGAACGACAGACATAACCATCCAATACTAGATCTGTAAGTGGTTCCATAAGATAAGAGACATTGGTTCGGCTTCATTTCACCAAAGCTAATCAAATTAGCTAGCATTAGGGAGCGAACCACTTCCAATAAAACTGATTTCACAATCATGGGAAGCCCTTGGAACCTTAAGCAGATGTGCACCCAATCGCGATTCTTCTGCAAAGCGTAGATTCTGCCAAGTGATTGTTACCGTCTTCAAAACCTCTGCATTTTTAAGCATGTATTCCAAAATCTCTATAACACACTTTTGCCCCGCGCATTTAAACTTGATGGTTGTAAGGTTGTTAGCATACATGATGGAACAAACGCTGGCGCAATCCAACTAGATCCTTCAAGCTTCTGTTTTTTAACACACAAAAAAAAAGACACAACTCAAGATCATATATAACGATAAAAGAAGTTAGAAGACTAAAAAAGAAAACTAATCAAACCAAACCTTAGGAAGGTCAAGTACATGTTTAACACACAAACATGTCAACTGAGGAGACCTTTCAAGAATATGAGGGATAAGTCTAGGATCCCAAAACGCTTCAACTCTAAGTACATCATGTTTGGAAAGATGGAAAATGTGAAATAAACGGAAAGCCCTCATGATTCTTTACAATTTTTAGCTGAAAATGATTTAACTCCACTTAATCCCTTAAAAAGCTCAACCAACATATGATCATTGGTTGAGTCAAACCCATTCAATTGATAATGTTGCCTTGCCAGAGACAAAACATCTTCCAATACAAAAGGCGAGCGAAACTCTTCCCCCAAGAAAAAGATATTCAAGATTAGGGACGTTTAAAACCACTTTGTGGACAGGTAAATCACAACCCAATGTTAGCTTCAGTCGTTTTAGAGTAGGTATGCTGAAAATGTAATCTTGATATCGATCTTCGCCGTAGACACAGAACACTTCCAATGACAGAGTTTCAAGTATAGGGCAGCCACTAATGACTTTAAATACGTTTTCATGAGGAACATTACATACATCAATGTCAAGAGTTTTCAAACAAGGAAGTCCAACAGAAAATGGACACTCCCAACACTTGCCAGCGTGGCGATCACGACTTGTACGTGTAAGATTAACTTGGTGAGTGTCTTGCAATTGCAAAGGCTTAAAGGCAAATTAAGCAAAGAGACTCGTAACTCAAACTCACAAACATTTAACCTGACCGCCTTACGTATCCATTTAACCAAACATGTTTCTGGAACCGAATAATATGCATGTAATCGAAAACACTTCAACTTGAGGTGATCTGTAAAACTCCATTACCCGATCCACGAATCTTATAAAGCTACTAGAATCATGCTTGGACTCCGTAAGAAGAAGAGCAAGTCTTGTAAAGACATCTAAAGCTTTTGTTGAATCAACATCATCGAAGTCAAGGTT
>JAUTDX010002502.1:0-50779 GCA_030844895.1 Ambrosia x helenae | reverse complement strand
AACAATTAAAATGTATTGTAGCTTGTACAGGAACCCATTTTTCGTCTGTTAGGTGTGCTACATGCCTACATATTTGTGTAGTAACCTTAATTTTTTTGCCTCCTAAGATCTACAAAACCACTTGTACGAGCACCATTACACTCCCATCTTTTATGTATGCAATATCTTATGTATAAGATGAAACTTCCAGCTAAAAAGAGATAAAGAGACACTGTAGCAAAAGAAAAAAATTATTATCATACATCCTAAATACCTTAATAATAGTTACATATGCTTTCTTGTTTGGTCCTTCACATCAGTAATTGCTAAAAGCACAAGAGCCTCCTGCATATACATATGGACAGAAGTATAGAACATAGTTAGGATCTTCAGTTACAAATAATAATAATAATAATAATAATAATAATAATAATAATAATAATAATAATAATAATAATAATAAATGGAAAGAAAAACGATACGCTGATGTTTCAAAACCTATTAACATATAATCCACAGAGCATTACTACACAAAGAATTCACCAAAAAGTGATTACCAACGATAAGGTCACCCATTTATAACCTCATAATCAACTCTTAATAAATATAACTGGACACAAACAGAATAGATAGACGGGGCCGCTAAAAGAGCAGCTAGTTGGAGCAGGGTTTTTCTGATAGTATGCATTGAAAGCATAAGAACCGTGATCTCGAACGGTGTTCGGATTGATCATAGAGAAGCTACCTTATGTATTGACCCACTCCTTTAGCTCGTCACCCAAGCTTCTACAATCTGTGAAGCCCGCTCAACCATTTAAGTTACCTTCTGTATCTGCCATCAAATGATACAGTGATAAATATAACAAAGTTGAATTATGTATCTCATGTTAGCAAAACAATAAGAAAGACATAAAACTTCAATAAATAATAATTAAAAGTATCAGTTGGCAACTTATACCTAGATTGTGTTTGACCATTTCCAGGACTTTCACCTAAGCAAGAAAAGAACAAAAAAACATAATATATCCATGAAAGAAATGCAATGTGCTTGTAAAAGAAATAATAAAACCACAACCTGGACTGAACCTCGTGTGCTTTTGGTTGTTTGTTGGTTCAAGATTTCACAAAACTCTAGTTAGTATTTGAGGAGAAATAGTCGAGTGAAGACCGAACCAATTTAGATACACACATACATCAACCTCTAATTTATAAAATTTCAAAACATAAATGCAAGTTACCATTTTCTGTTGTGATGTCTTCTCTCTAGCTCTTCCGATTCTTAGCCTAATCAGGTAGACAGGTTCAAACAAAGTCGCGGACACCAAGAATCCTAATCAGCTAGACTGGTTCAAACAAAGTCCTAGGCCGACTTCGATAGTGTAGTCAGACGAGTCCCTGAATACTCATCTAAAACATGTCCATTATTTGTACTCTATAGTTCATAAATTGTAGACCATACCAGCTGAATTAGACGATTTTTTTTATTTTAAATTAGCCATTATGTAATAAGTCATACATAGATGTTCAATTCATATAAACAATAACAATTTTTACAAACCTAACATTTCAAATGTCCAAACTTATCATCAGTTGGAACAGTTCCTTAACTACTCATCAGTAACACACCAATCGAAGTTCATTTTCATCTAATTACTTAAGTAAACTATTCCACACACAAGAAAATTATACACAATTAAGTTTAAAAAGTAAAATATTAAACAATGACTAACACTAATAGATTATTATATTTAGCAATACAAAAAAATTATTAAGAAAGTTGGGTTATTACAACAGTAACCTGATGACAGTTGTCTGCAGCGATCGATCTCCCATGGCCTCCTTAAAAATTCCTGAACATCACAAAAGGTCAAAAGCTACAAAACTCCTCATATTATGTGATAAAATCACTGACCAAATTATTAGCATGATTTAAGAATGAAGTTAAGCAATTGCCTTGCTGATTCACATACAAATGATCTCCTCTGTTGACCAATTCTTGTTATCGGAAATGTGTATCAAAAAAAGCCAACTCGGTTTTAACGCACGAACCCAAAATAAAAATAACACCCAAAAATAGTACCTGAAACACGAAAGCAGCCTCATCCTTCTTCAAAAATAGCGAGATCGGGGACTGGGATCTTAAAAAGAGGAGCAGGGACGGTGGCATGATCGGCTGAGGATGGTTTTGTACTGCCGGATCTTTGACCGGAGAAAAGAGAGAGAGAGAGAGGAGATATGATCTGGTGAGAGATGTGGTTTTATGATTTGATTTACAAAGAAAGCAAAAGTACACATCAATTGGACGCGTGTCCACCGCCCATAGAAACCAATGACATGCCACCACACACTTCTTTGCTATCAGATTTGGATGCCAGCTGTTTGATGATGAATGTTGATGATAAAGGAAGATAGATATCTTTATAAAGAGACAAAATAATACAACAATTACAAATATGCCACAAATCAAAATTACTGTTCAAATCCTTTTGATTATTAATATAGTGTAATTTCTATAACATTCATAAAGAATACAACTAGAAAAACCACACACGAGCACAAGGTATCACGTTTGCTAAAAAACAATTACATGAATAATATAAAACTTCAAATATTAATTACTCGAATTATTGACATGTCTTGCGAATGTAAGAAAATCTGTTACGACCCCCCAGTTAAAAAGTTCTGGTTCCGCCACTGAGAAAATGTGTATACCGTAAAAGAAATAAGTCGTCTTTTAAGAACAAAAAGTTTTTATAGGATCAACACTCGATAACGCATAAAACCTACTTCTAATGATACGCTTGCACTTTTTTTTTCTATTTAAGACAATATATGAAAGGTACATGTTAGATATATATACACATGTTGTTGATGAAACTTGTATCTATATCAATATTTACATGCTTTCAAAAGCTTCTTTTTTTAACATTACATAATCTAATAGTCATGCACATTAAGAACTTAATTAGTAATGTTTGTAATCAACTTTGTTGCTATAAAATAAAGGAAATTAGATTCTTACCAAACTGATTACATCTGTGACTATATATGTGGTTAGCAGGTTCTTATGTGTAATAGTAGGTTCAAAAACATATATACTATCTTAACATGATTAGTGACTTGCCTAGACATGATTAATGAATTACCTCAACACGTGTTTTTTTCTCTGCATGGACAAAAACCCACTAAAAAGTCGTCTTTTTTTTCGTTTTTTTGTATAGCACTATGGTACTCATTAAAAAGATAATAAAATGCTCGTTAATTTTGTGTATTTTTTTTAAATTAGAAGAGGAAGTGCATGTTCCATGCACATGAGATAGAAAAAGAATTTTGGAGGGAAATCAATGGGTGAAAAGGCCTCACTTAGTGTCATGTGGCATACCCCTTTTCTTTTATTATATGTGTCACAACACTCAAATTCCATGTGCGGGTTTTACCGCGGAAACGCGTGGCACACCAAGATCCAAGTCAACGGTCACAACAAACGACATCTATATGCGCAAATCAAATGAAAACCACCAACCAATAGTTTAAAAGTTAGCGGAAGCATAAAAAAGTTTTACAATCCAAACTCCAAAGAAAATGGTTTTTAAAAACAGTTCAATGACAGTCATGCAAACGATGTATGAGATAAACAGATGTTGTGGACTCTAGTGCGCCTAAACCGATGTTGCTACCTTAGTGACCTGAGAAAACATGCTAAAATGTGTCAACATAAGATATGCTGGTGAGTTCATAGGTTTTTAGATAAAATTGTTTGTTTTACAAGTTCAAATAAGTATTACTATGTTATCGAATGTTAGCTAGACATTATGTATGTTACTTTCGCGATTGGAACCATTGCTGATTGTGATGTTACTCAATAAAATGTGTTGCTTTTTCGGTTGCCCTCATACCCGGTAACCGTCGTGTAGTTCAAGACAATATGCACTCGTCGAACCTCTAGTTGACCCGGGTGGATTTGTCAGGCCCATTAGATCTATCCACATTTCCCCCGCTAGATACACATATTAGTAGCTCCCATAGGACATAGATGAGTCGCAAAGAAAACAACTGATAACAATAGTATTAAATGATCTTAAAGAAACTGAGTACGTAGCATGTTTCTCCCCATGAGGAAGTATGTAAAAGTAGGGCCGTGAAACGCACCTTAGATTGTGTCTTCTAGTATTTATAAAACTGACCGTGTGATGATAGTTCCAATTACCGGAAACCTATCATAAGATGTCTATAAATGTGTTGACCGATAACGTGTTGGTCTAATACCCTTAGTTGTCCAAACCATGACTCTGTGTGTTTGCATAAGCGTTTTAACTTCGACACGACCATACAAGACTTGACATCTCGTTGGTGACCTGTTTTATTAGTTTATCAATTAAGTATAAGTTTTCAGATAGCAACACGTATATACATATCACATATAACGAGTAGATCACAAACCTAGCATATAGGTCACATATACATGAATGCGTCACAAAATAGCTACTGGTTTCAAAACAGGCTACTGGGTTCCAAAAGATGCTACTGGGTTTCAAAAGATGCTACATAATTCCAGAGCTAATCATTCTAACATGAATCCTAACATATCATCCTCGTCATCATATTAACATATCCAATTATAAATCTACACAAAAATCCTCAAACGAGTCAAAACTTATAAACAACCAAACATTACCCAAATAAGCTTCTACTACTTAGATAATCATTCTAACAAAAAACAACATAAAAACCCCATTTTTTAGATCACCAACATCATTCAAAGATTGTATTTTAGAAAGGTTTTAATTGGTGAAAACACACTAGGTTCAAATCTGGACATTTTGGGTTCAAAATAATAACATGAAAATGTTTGAAAAAGAGTTCAGATGAATCACACACCTTAGATCTTTACTTGCTTATGGTTTTAGGAGTTGTTTTGTCTAAGAATCGATGTTTTGAGGGCAAAAGCTCGCTTACAGAGGTTAAGGGTCGTAAATGGGTGTGTAGAGGTGAGTTAGGGTTGTGAAAATGATAAATACAAGTCATGGATGGTTTTTATAGTTGTGCCAGTCACCCTTGACATTAGGGCGACTAATGGCCTAACCAGACTCCCCCCCCCCCATGGGGGCTACTGGCTTAACCAGTCTTCCTCCCATTAGGAGGACTGGGTTTTCGTAAGCTTATCATATCAATTCATGTAGACACATATCGGCAAGTTATCTAACAATCATAAAACATATAATTCTCGACAAGTTACGTTTATTATGTTATTTTACCAGCACTCGAGATGCGAGACTCGTGTGCGCTACAAGGTGATTCCCCGATTCACTAGAACAATAACTATAGTGTGTGCAGACCTACCGGTGATTCCCCAAATCACCATAACCATAACCGTAGTGTGTGTAGACTTACCTAACTTACCCAGTGAAGTTCTGTTTACAAATGTTTTGTTAAGGTAGACTTAAGTGTTGTTAGGAAAGTTATCCTAAGTTTGTCGGGTGTCACAATATATCTTCTTTGTAACTAAGACAATAAATTTTATATTACCTAACTCTTAAAATTAATTACATATTTCTTTATTTAACAAATTCTAAAGATAAAATTCTGAGAGATAAACAACTAGAACTAAGAGTTTCAAACCAATTTATTGTTTTTATGAATAGTGTATGGAATAATATATGGAATCAAAAGAATTTTATATTTATTACGAGTCATTATTGATCCAATTTTCACGGATCTTTGACACCATATTTCTTTTTAAGAGAATCTTATTTAGATAAAAAAAATAGATAATGAATAAGAAATAGAAATCCGTTTTAAACACTAGATGTCTTTCACATCCAACTATAACAATGAGTAACTTTAAATTGCATTTCCAAAAAAACGTTCTTCAATATAAAAAAAAGCGTATTCGTAAAAATATTTGAAAAGGAAAGGATATGGGGTGGCGTTAAAAGCTTTATCATTAGGGAAATATTTTTTATTGGGAATTTAATAAGTTTTTTTTGTACGACAAATAAAGAGGTACTAAAACATCGGAATGATGAGAATGAGTTTGACTCAAAAAAGGGCCCAATAGTTTGTAAAGGTAAGGGGAAATATGCAACTGACATAGAAAGAGGAATTATGTGATTTTTATGTTAGGGAAATATGTAATAAATGATTCTAGTAAGGAGAAACATCTATACATATAATATTTGAAAACAATTTTTGACACATGGCAATCATTTACCCCTCTAGCAATTATCTCTCCTCCATTTGTGAAGCCACATGACACTTTGAGAGAATTAATAAAATTTTCTTATTTTTTTAAATCAAAAATCTAAAAAATATAAATACCCTTTCTAAACTCACGGACATAACATAACCCTCATTCATCATCGCCTCCTCTAACCCAAAACCCTAATCAGGCGATTGAAGGTTCTCATTCATCTCCAATCGATATGGGGTCTCCATCGTTCATGTCCTCTGACTCAAAGTTTGATTATCTTTATGATTCTTACATTTATTTTACGCCAATATGTATGTATGTGTATGTTCGATCATTCTCTGTTTATTCCGAAGTATATGTTCGATATCTGTTTATTCTCTGTTTACTCATTTTCAATATCTGTTTTAAGATCTGTTAAGTTTTCTATACATCTTGATTATGTCGATTCCTCTTTTATTTTTGGAACCCTAATATTGATTTTGATTTTGTTTTAGTGATTCTTCTTTATTTCGATTTTTTGGCTGTACAATCGAAGTAATTTCCTGGTGTTGTTGAGAGCAGAGAGCCATGGTTATCTGTCTTTTTCTTTTCAGAGCAGAGACCCATGAATGCACCCGATCGTTACGAGCGATTCGTCGTTCCAGAGGGCACAAAAAAGAATTTTTTTTTTCCAATGTTGTTGTTGTAGTCTTTATGTTATGTCCTCATGCTAACTGTGTTCTGTTGTTAATGAATGGATTTATTTCTAGGGAATCATATGAAAGGGATACAAAGATTATAAATGCAGCTTCATTTACTATCCAGTTTTTTTGTTCATTTTTTTTTCAGTTTTTTTTTTTTCTATTTTTTTTTTGGAGAGATTAGGCACTTTGTTTGAGGCGTTTATTTTGAAACGCCTTAAATATATTATTGATTGTTTAGGCATTCCAAATGGGTCAAGATGGGTTGTTATGAACATTTGATATCAAATTAATACAGTTTTGGCGATTCTTTGTAGGTTGTTGGATTAGTAGGAAATCACATATGCCTATGGAGGCGCAACGAGAGGAGAAGTATATTTTCCTCGCAAAGTGGTCAAATTCCTAAAAGTTCTTGCATGTGGTAAACTATTGTTCATGAGTTCAAACCCTTTTCTTAATACTGAATGCGTGGTATTCAAAAAACTTCTAAGAGAGCATACCCTTTTTGATGGAGTCATGGAACTAAAAATTAAAACTTCCATTTCTATTACAACTATTGTCTTTGATGTTATGAAGGTTAAGAGTGTTTATATTCATTTTTTTTTGTTAGTGCAGGACTTAACAAGGATCAAATTTCTCACAGATGGAGTATTATTAAGAGAAATGATGGATGATCCTCTCCTTAGCAAGTACAGGTGCTGGTTAATATTTGTCTGTTCTTTGTTAATTGTTATTCACTTATTTATAATGAGGGACACATAAGCCACATATTTTTAAATGGTTAAAAATAACTAGGAGGTGAAGTTGGCTTGTACTATTATTAGATAACTATCAGTATCATAAGCTTGCTTTTTATTTCAGTGTGATTATGGTTTGATGAAGCTCATGAGAGATCCCTTTCGGCAGACATATTGTTGGGTCTTCTAAAAAAGGTACCAAATAAAGATTCAATATCCATTTCTAAAAACAGCTTACGTTTATTTTCCTGTTGCTAATAACTGATTTCTTAGATTCAACGCCATAGGCCCGAGTTGCGCCTTATTATTGCTTCAGCCATAATTGAAGCCAAATCAATGGCTGCATTTTTTCAAATCAGGTTTTCTAATCAGAACAATGATTCATATTCATAGTTAGGCTCTATTAGTTACTTCAAATTAAGGATTATGGCTAATGTATTGCAACTCTGTATATTGATCAGAAAAAAGAGGCCTCGATTGGAAGGAGAAGATAGTGAACTGCAGACGGAACCTGCCATTTTGTCTGTTGAGGTATATAATAGGAAAATCTGATGACATCATACAATAGAACATAGAGGTTAAGCATCTCTGTTGCTTTGTTTTGTTTGCTTACTCGTAAAGGATGTGATTTCAGGGTAGAGGGTATAATGTACAGATTTTCTATGTTGAAGAGCCTGTTTCAGATTATCTTCGAGCTACTGTTTCAACAGTAATGTCAATTCATGATCAGGTACCCCGGTACTGTATATGATATTTAAAAACTATATTCAACGTTCGCATTCTGTTCATATTTTTTATTATTATTTTACCCGTTACGTTTTAAACTTGTAGGAGCCAATGGGGGATATTCTTGTCTTTTTTACTGGCCAAGATGATATTGATGCTGCAGTTCAATTAATCACAGAAGAAGCCCAAAACAGTGGCAAGTCTTCTTTAGGTATGTCATAGACTTAAAATTTGCTGACCATGCCGCCTTTTTAAATCTGAAACCAAACGAGTATCAATGAAATGTGTAAATGTTTAGTGTTCGAGAGAATTTGTAGTTCATCAATCTCTTTTGTTGCCAACCATGACAATTTGTTAAACATGTCAGGAATGATTGTTTTGCCTTTGTATTATGGACTCACTCGTGCAGACCAGGTTACTTACGCCAACTTCTATCTTTTATCCTTTTTCATGTGGTTATTGACTTATTGTACATGCTATATTATGCATTTGTGAATACCTGTTGACTAAATATGATTTATGATTGGGATATTTTTAGGACTTGGTGTTTTATCCTTCCCCCAGAGGGAAAAGGAAGGTGGTGATCGCCACAAATATTGCAGAGACATCCCTGACACTGGAGGTATTTTTGAGTAATTTAGATAAATGTAAATGTAAATGTAAATGTAAATTACAATAAATTATCTTATAATTTTCTAATTTCATCTATTTGAGCAGGGTATCGTCTATGTTGTAGATAGTGGTTTCTCAAAACAGCGGTTCTACAACCCGGTATTTCTTTCACTTTTTTTTAGCTATGTCACACTCTTTACTGAAATTAGGGTTTCTCAATATACTGAAATCATGTATTCATCATCTCTCTCTCTTTATATATAAATTTTTAAACCTTGTAAATTGTTCCCCACAGATTACAGATATAGAAAACCTTGTAGTGGCACCTATATCCAAAGCGTCTGCTAGACAGAGGGCTGGAAGAATACGACCAGGGAAATGTTACAGGTGATGAAAAATGGCTATTTAGGTATTTTCAATAATTATTAGTTCTTATTATATTATAATAATAGAATTTCTATATGATAATTAACAGGCTATATACAGAAGATTATTTTGTTAATGAGATGTCTTCACATGGGATTCCTGAGATGCAGAGATCAAACCTTGTGTCTAGCGTGATTCAGGTATAAACTTTCTGACAATTGAAATGTTAATTACTTTCCATCGTCATAGATTCTGACAGTTGTGTATCATTTGCAGTTAAAGGCATTGGGTATTGATAATATCTTAGGGTTTGATTGGCCAGCATCACCATCATCGGAATCAATGGTTAGAGCTCTTGAAGTACTATATTCACTTTTTATTTGCTTCTTGGAGTTGGAACAGATGAGTGGGTTCATTGTGTTGACCTTTTGAGACTTTATTCTTAAAAGGAATTTGTTTGAGTTTTATTTTTTTTATTAAAGGGGTTTTAATTACCTTTCCTTTTACCTTGATTTGGCATTTTAAATGGCCTTTTCACGTGCTGATGGAGTTCTTACAGTTTGGTCTGGATGGAAATGTTAACCTACTTCAAGTTGACACTCAGGTTAATGTATAACAATCCACGCCTCAACGGTATGTTAACCCAGTATGCATGGTAACATTCGTTGTCTGATTACCTTGATCATCACCCTTCCGGTTATTCTAAACTAATGGCTTTCACGTTTTTTCTCTCCAGGTTTTAGGGTATACCAAAAAGTTAATTTTGGCTGTTAACTTAAGGCCAATGGTCGCCAGGTCATTACAATATGAGGTCAAAGATATCATTGCACTTTCAATCAAACAGTTATTTTCTTGATTTCGTATGGTTTTTAATTATGTTTTATGCTTGCTTTATTTGTAAAAGCAAAATAAATTTAAAGGGTGTTCTATGGATTGTATTCATGTTAAAGGTAGAGTTTCATGCATATATAAGCGTAAACGATGGAATGTTGACTTTTTATATATTTTGGCAGATGGAGTCATGGAACTAAAAATTAAAACTTCCATTTCTATTACAACTATTGATATCTACTTTGATTGTTATCTTTTTTTAATGACACAAATCTGTTGGATTTAATATCCTTTTGTTTTAGTTGTTTAAGATGACCTTTAATTAAGTATTAGTACAAAGGATTCAAGATGAAAGATAAGAATAGATGACTTTTGAAATATGTTGTCCGGGAATATTAATGTTAATGTGATTATGATTGATTTTGTTGTTCTGCTCATTGGTCAGGGGAAACTCAATTTTAGCTTACACGTACAAAATACGTGCCAGTCAGTGAGCGAGCAGACACAAGCCACCGAATCGCCTACGCGCCTAAACACCAATGGCTAAAACAACTGGTAAGTAGCAGCACTTTTCCATTTCCTATAATATTTTCGCCAAACAAATGGCTGTAGTTCCTCTATTTATTTGCAGCTAATTACTAAAAAAACTACTAAGTAGCGTTTGATTTTCGTCTAGGCGCATGGGCGCGTATTCGCTTAGGCGGTTAGACGCTAAGGTATTTGATTTTCGTCTAGGCTTATATACGCGTATTCGCTTAGACGCTAAGGAATTTGACTCGCTTAAGCTGCTTATTCGCTTAGGTGCGCAGGTGTATAGGCACGCAACAGTTTTCCATTTTCTATAATATTTAACAAAATTACATGCTGATGCAGAATGCATTTTTTTTTTGTCTCAAGGCATCGGTTCTTTACGTTTTTCCATAACTAATTCTAATGGGTTGTTGTGTGCGCTTATTGCAGGTTATAAATTTCTTTGTTGGTTTGCTATTTTTGAGGATGCTGGAGCAACTTGGGCCACTGATTTTGTACACAATTTTTGCAAGCTTTTGTTTGGTGGGATTTTTCTTTGTTAGGAAGAATGTGGTGGAAAAAAAAGGAAAAACTTTGCAAGAAATTAAGATTGCACTTCTTGCAGCATAGTTAATGTTATACTGTTTCTTTTGTTGGTGATTGTGTCGACTCATTTACTTAATAATAATTTCTTTTTGGTTTTGTTTGATCTCAAATGGTCAAACCGGCTTATAATGCATACAACCTCCTAAATTGTTTTCATCAAACTATGAAGTTTTAGGGAAAAAAAATAGTAAACTACCTATTGCATTTTGGGAATCTTTAGTTTTGGCGTGAATTTGTATACAAAAAATTCACTAATGAAGGCAGGTTTAGCGTGTCAAATGCGTAACAAATGAGTTTGCATACGCTATTACGTATCAACGGCTTTATAAGTCAATGGTATGTGAAAAGAGTTCGTCTTTATGCGTAGATGTTGGAGTCTGTACTCTGTAGTGTAGCTAGCTATAGTGCTTCTTTAAAACGTTTTCAGCATATGTATATTCAACGTTGTATCAATTGTTACATCATTGGTTTCTTTTAAATCTTAATAAAATATTTCTACTATATTTTTTATACGTTTTACCGTTCAAAATAATTATACGTTGCTGAACCGCGTGTTAACGAGGACAAAGATCTAGTGTAATACTATATGGTATGGGGTATATGGTTGGGGAGCCCACGTGGCCTTCAGCGGGAGGGGTAACGCCCTCCCCTCGGTGATTGGTGTGAACTACTATTTAAATTTTATTATCAAAAAAAATACATCAATTAAGTCAAAGAAGAGAATATTTAAGGATGGAATTTGAATGATGAGGCGGTAGGTTACAAAGTAACTTCGTGTTTTGTGAAATCCGATATAAACATGTTTCCAGAAACTAAACCGTTTGAAATGAAAAAAGCATAAGACTTAAAACATAAGATCTTAGGGCATAAGGGGTGCTTGTAGGATAAAAGTTTTCTTTAACTGATTTTAACCAATTCTGCTTTGCCACATCACTTCACTGATTTACTTCACTGAAACACCTTTTTGTACGCAGACCCAAACTTTTTTTTTTACATTTTTACACGGTTTAACAATTAATATTACTATTTCAACCGTCCCACCAAACGGTTGACCAAATTTAAGTGATTATCTTGGAAACCGTCGAGTTAATTGAATTTTGCTCACCAAACGGTTAGTAAAATAATTAAACTATTCCAACCGTGTCACTGTCGTTGTATATAAAGTGATCAAACGGTGGGGTTAAAAGTCACAACTTACCACGGTTTAAAAAACCAAACACACCAAAAATGAACCCGTGGACCGACGAGGAAGAGATGGCCCTTGTGGTTAGCCACAAGGATGCGTCGAACGACCCGGAGATTCAACAACTCCCTCGGGAGGAAGGGTCCAACTACCCCCCGGAGGGGTTTTGGGATCGGGTTTATAGCAACTTCCTCAAGCAAGTTGGCAGCAACACCATCAAGACCGTCCAAGACCTCCAGCTCAAGTGGGCCGACCTCAACATCAAGTGTGAGAGGTGGACCACCCTATACGAGCAAACGGTGAGGGATGATCTGGAGTTTGATGAGGAGTTGGCTATCGGCTTCACTAACTATGAGTATGAAGCGCGATACGGCAAGGATTTCGACCATGTCGAAGCATGGCGATTGTTGCGCCAACTTTAAGTTTTTTATCTATGTTTTAATGTATTTTTATTTTATGTTTAATATTATTTATGTTTAATTTTTATGTTTTAATGAAATGTTTTTTATTTATGTTTTTATTTCTTTAAACGGTTAACATAAAACAAACGGTTAAAATAACAAAACACTAAAACATACGGGGGGTAAAACGAAAACTTGGCATTTATAAAAAACACAAAACAGCCGGTACCAGCACGGTAAAGAGCACCATCAAAACGGTCCACGGGACCACTATCAACGTGTATGGCGGCGGTGATACCGTGCTGGTACTTGATACCCGTGGAAAATTCGGATGACGCCCCGTCCCTCCTTAAAGCCTATCGGTTAAGATAGAGACATAGAGTCAATAACATTATTTATCATGCTAGGAGTAGATATAAGTATTTCAAATAATCTTTTTTTATCTTAGACATCTTTTCGGTATTTCATCTTTACACGTGTCGAAATCCAATTTTAAAAAATATGATGTATTCATGTTACAAGTAAGGTAAATATACACTTAGAATATAAAGTCCCTTAAAATAAGAAGTGTAAGAAGTCATTAGAGATTGACACCTGTCAATTAAACCTAACCACAGTTAAACCACAATTAAACCTATCTTCCCATATTCTAAACCTAACTCATCCTCATTTTGAAACAAACCGATCTACATCTGACCACCACCACCACATCGGAACACCCCCGTCACCAACATCGTCCCATCTCCGACCAACATCTATCCAGTACCCACCACTGCATCTCCCATCGTCTAAACCTCCGACCACTTACAACCACCACTTACCAAAACGTGCACCACCAACACCAGCGCCGCTACCACCCGAGCTTGGTGGTGGCCGGCTTTCGTTGTGACAGGAGTGAGGGAGAGGGTCATCTTTCTGTTTGTTACAGTATTGTGCAACACCGATTGCCTAATGACCAAGAAGATGATGATGATCAAAGGAGGGTTAATTAACTGAAAGATTGAAGCGATAATTGAAGAGAGATAGAATGAAAATGACAAGTGAAGGCTCCAAGCAAAGATAATTGCAGAGAGATAAAGGAACGTGCGTTTGTTTGGTTTGATATTAATAATTCAATTTGAAGTGAGATAAAGGAACGTGCGTTTGTTTGGTTTGATATTACTAATTCAAATTGAAGTTTGGTATGATATTAATAAGGTGCGTTTGTTTTTTTTGGTAAATGTGCGTTTGTTTTTTTGTTGGGTTTTGATGAGTGCGTCCAAAATTTTCAATGAATGCTTCCAAACTTTCAATGAGTGCGTCTGAAATTTTGATGAGTGCGTCTGAATTTTGATGACTGCGTCTGAAATTTTTTGATGAGTGCGTCTGAAAATTTAATGAGTGCGTCTGAGATTTTAAAAAGGCCATGTTTTTTCACCAACTTCATCTTCTTCCTCTGCAACTTTTTTAACCTAATTTTTATGTTTAATCATCCTTAATGAAACAAAATCCAGAGTATTCGACAACTATTACAATTCATAATTGTTCATATGATTAGTTTAATCCTCTGTTTTTGATTATTTTTAGATCAAATACTGATCTTACGTTTTTCGTTCATTGTAATCGATTTTTTTTTGTTTTTGAATTGTGTAATCATTCTGAACATGAATCGATCTGAAAACGATGAAAAATCAGGGTTCAATTAGGTCTGTTACGATTTGAAAAAAAAAATTAGACGGTTTTTTCCTATTTTACCCTTGGTTAGTTTAACCCAAGTATGATTAGGGTTTTTAATCTGCGTCCAGACATGTCATTAATCTAATAGCTAAGATTGCTTCTTACGCTTCTTATGTTAAGAAGCTTTATACGTTAACCTCACCCTACACTTGTAATCGTATCATTATACTGATCATCATGTTTGCTATTATACTCTACTACCATCATGCTGATTTATTCAATAGGACGGAAATGAATAGCTTATTCATAATCTTAAAGGCCCAATTCTTAAAGGCCCTAACCGCTGGGAAATCTTTTTTTTTTTTTTTTATCAAGAGGAGTGGACTCCCCGGTAACCTTTCATAATTTTAAAAAGTAGAGAACAAACAAAACGGATAAGTTATGTTTTCTGGACAATGCCCCAAAAAACTAAGCCTTTCTAACGTTCCAACATTTAGACACTAAAGAACTGAATCCAAGACCCACCTATATACCAGCAAATCTATTAGCCTTACTACATCTATTAATCTATTATCTTTTCTACATTTATTCAAACGCATAATATAATGTAATGTAATAAAACCCTATTCCAAAATATGTTGATCCAAGCCATGCATTCGGGTATTGAGCGATATCACCCAAACTTGAGCAATAGATTTAAATCTTGTGTCATGCAAATCAGGTCTATAATATTCCAAGTTCCAACCAAACCAAAGATATTGGCCATCATGCAATAACCCACATAATCGGTTCCATAACCTCCTCCTTTTTAAAACCAAGCACAACAATTATTCCATCGCCATCATGGCTTGCTTTATTTTCTTGTATATGTAGAGATGCACACTTCGGTTGTTTTTTTTTTAAAGGGAAATTGGATTTTAACACGCTGAATTATTGACAATTGGCTGCTGACGCACTGAACTACAAAGTTGAACAACACCGCACTGTACTTTCAACTTATTGGCATGTATCACCCTCAGACTAACCATGGCAGTGACGGATCTAGACCAAGATTTCAGGGGTAACATTACATAATTTTCACGTCCGTCCCTGAACCATGGTTAATGTTTTGCTGACGTGACATGGTGACGTGTCCATTTTTGCTGATGTGGCATGGTGACATGTCCATTTTTCCTGACGTGGCATGTGGAATTGGATTTTAACACCCTGAACTATTGATTATTGGCTGCTGACGCACTAAACTACAAAATTGATGGATTTGAGCTTGGTTCTAGAGTTTCAAGTTTGGTTATTCTCTTTTCATCATTCCTAGTCATCATCTCTGTCTTCTGTCGTTCGATTATTTGTATTGTTCGGTCATTAGGTTCTTTGTATCATTGGACCAAGATCCATCTTTGTGGTGAATCATTTTGGACAATAATCGAAGATATTTCGTTTGTGTTTTTGGTTTTGGTTTGTGTTTGATTTGTTAACCATTTATATGTGTATGTTAACAAAATGATTCACCACAAATATATAAATGGTTAACAAATCAAACACAAACGAGATATCTTCTCCAATGATACAAAGAACCTAATGACCAAATAATACAAATAATCGAACTACAGAAGACAGAGATGATGACTGGGAATGGTGAAAAGAGAATAATCAGACCTGAAACTCTTGAACCAAGCTCAAATCCATCAATTTTGTAGTTTAGTGAGTCAACGGCCAATAATCAATAGTTTAGGGTGTTAAAATCCAATTCCCCATGCCACGTCAGCAAAATGGACACGTCACCATGCCACGTCAGCAAAAATTAACCATGGTTAGTCTGAGGGTGATACAGGCTAATAAGTTGACAGTACAGTGCGATGTTGTTCAATTTTGTAATTCAGTGTGTCAGCGGCCAATTGTCAATAGTTCAGGGTGTTAAAATCCAATTTCCTTTTTTAAAACCCAAACCGGTTTGGGTGTTCACCGGTTTCAAGTCAAACCGGTTCGGTCGGCCACGAATCGGTTTTTTACCCGGTTTCGGTTCCGTTTCCGTTTTTGGTTCCATTCTAGTTTATGTAAACTCTTCTTAAAATCATATAAATTAGATAAATTAAACTTTTATTAATTTTTAGATTTTTTTTTTAAAAAATTGAATTTTAGTAGAAAAACAAAGTTTTATTTGTATTTATTGCTAAAATGTTTTTTTCTTAAACTGGTTTCCGTTTTTTTTTCCAGTTTCAACGGTTTTTAGCAATACGGGTTTCGGTGCTTCCGGTTTGTGTATCGGTTACGGTTACGGTTTGGGTTTTTTTGACTGGTTGTAGTCTGGTTTTTGGTTCAGTTTTAACTTTTAGTACGGTTATAGGTGAAACCAGTTTGGACCGGTTTCTTGTGCACCTCTACTATCATGTAATCAGATTTCTTGGCCGGGTCACCGAAAATAGTGGCCCTATTGTCTTGGGCCTGACCCATATGCCTATTGTTATTACCCTCCTCCTCGCCTCCTATAATCGGTTATTATTTATTTATTTCAAAATTATAAAAAATAAAAGATTCTGTAACATCACAAAAACCCTAACAAAAGCCATCCATCATCACTGATCTCTCCAAAACCTCACTCCCTTGTTTCCTTTCAGGTAATATTTCCCATTTCATCAATCATCCATCCATACATAGTTGTACAAGCCATGAATCTTAAGCACTTATTATCAAGATTAACTATCAAAAACTTATCAAAGCCTAATCTTGCAAGACACCACAGAGATATTTGCACCACTCGTTATTTGCTTACAAACCCTCCAAAGTTTTCACATCCTGTTCAATATTTGCTAAACAGCAGATTCTTTTACTCTACTCAACAAACTGTGTTTAATAGTAGTGTTGTTAAAGGTGTAGAGTCTGTGTTTAATGATAATAATAATAATATTAATGATAGTGATAATATTAATGATGATGATGATGATGAGGATGATGCTGTTATGAATGAGTTTTTATCAAGATTTGTGTGGATAATGAGGGGAAGCTAAGTGAGGTGTATAGAGAGGCTGATAAGAAAGAGATTGATGCTATGTTAAAGATAATTGTGGCGAAGGTTGTGGCGGAAATGGAAGGGGATCGGTTAGAGCGGTTTATTGATATGGAACAAGGGTTGTTAGAGGAGGGGGATTTGAATGAGGATTTGTGGACGACGGTTAGGGAGGTTAGCGGTGTGGTGTTGGAAGATATGAAGAAGGCGAAGAAGAAGGAGAAGATGAAGGGGTTTCTTCAGTCAGAGGAGGTTAAGGAAATGACGAGGTTTGCGGGTGAGATTGGGATTCGAGGGGATATGTTGAGGGAGCTTCGGTTTAAGTGGGCGCGTGAGAAGTTGGAGGATAGTGAGTTTTATGAGTCGTTGGAGCTTATGAGGAAAGACGCGATGGAACCAGAACAACAAGTGGATTATCAGAGTGGTGAAGGCTCGGGATATCATACTGAGGAAGAAGTTTCTTTACCGAAAAGGAGTGGGAAGATTAAGTATAATATTTATGGACTTGATCTTTCGAAACCGAAGTGGGCTGAAGTAGCTGAACAGATACATGAAGGTGGAGAGCCTATATGGCCTCAAGAACCGAAACCGATTATTGGGAAATGCAAGATTGTTACAGACAAAATAATTTCATTGCAAGTGGATGATGACCCGTCCCCGTTAATAGCAGAATGGGTTGAGCTCCTTCAACCTAGAAGGGTTGATTGGCTTGCACTGCTTGATAGATTGAAAGAGCAGAATCATCAAATGTACTTCAAGGTACTTAACTTTTCATCACTTTTTTTTTTGTATTTTATAAATGAAGTATTCTTGTTAAACTTGTACAATTTATGGTTATTGTCATCATCGTTGCCAAGTATTCTTGAGACAGCGCTTCCTGTACATCCGAGTCAGTGTCTACAACCAAAGGGATAATAGATAATGACTTGTTTACTTGATAAAATAGTCATGGCTGTATATTATGGTTGTTTGGTACTTTGGTTGTACATAGCGCAACACCTTGCGTACTTGAAGCTCTTGCCTTATGCCTTGTGACCCGACTTTTGTGATCTTAACATCTCGCAAGGCTGGTCTAATCTGTGTTTTAAAAGCGCGCCTAGAGCGCGCTTAAGCGCGAGGCGCACCTAGGCGCAGATCATGGCGCCTTATGTAACCCTAGGCGCACTTCGTACAAAAAGCGCAGGAAAAGCGCAAAAAGCGCCCCAAAAGCGCAACAAAAAAGCGCACTAAAAGCGCGCTTTTCGTACACATGCTGTTTTTGTGCTTAAAATTGTTATACATGTAGCTAAAAAGGTTGTACATTTAAGTTAAATCATATATATACCTTATTTGTATCTATATTTTGTGTAAATAATGTTAAAAACCTATAGCATACATAAAAAAAATTATATAATCGTCTTGCACCTCGCGTACGAAAAGCCCACCGCTTTTGCGCTTTGCGCTTTGCGCCTCGGTTTTAGACCTCGTCGCTTTTGTGCGCTTCGCGCTTTTTAAAACCAAGTGGTCTATAACATGCCTACATTTTCTATTCTTTTTTTTATGAGAGTTATATTGACTATTCGACTGGTCGTATGTCCTTATATCTTGAATCATGCTATGCCGTGAATCTTGGCTTATAGTTTTATTGAACAGTTTGTCTTTATGTCATGTTGGGAACTAGACTTAAGTTTTAGTGAGATTGCGGTCACTGACACTAAGTTTTATAGGTTGCAGAACTTGCACTCGATGAAGACTCCTTTGAAACTAATGTAAGGGATTATTCACAACTAGTTGTTGTACATGCCAAGCAGAACCAATTAGATGATGCTGAAAGAATACTTAAGAAGATGAATGAAAAGGGCATAATGCCCGACATCCCGACAAAAGCCACAATGGTTCATATGTATAGCAAGGCAGGCAACCTAAGTCTTGCAAAAGAGGCTTTTGAAAGTTTGAAAAGCCAAGGCTTCAAACCAGACGTTAAAGTTTGCAGCTCAATGATCATGGCTTATGTTAACGCCAATGATCCGAGGTCAGCCAACTCTTTATTGCAAGAACTGCGCAGAAGGAGTTTCAAACCATCTGAAGATCTGTTTTTAGCAGTTATTAGGTCATATGCTCTGATTGCTAACCCAACTGCAGCCAAACAGGTTATGGACAACATGGAGGGTGCGGGTTATCAATCTGGTGTCGAGGCAAACACGTATCTTGTCGAGGCCTTCAGTCGAACGGGTAATGCGGATGATGCAAGGAAGTATTTTGATCAGATACTGAAACTTGGAAACAAACCCGATGACAAGATTATTGCTAGAATGGTTGCAGCATATGCTAATAAGAATGCACTTGATAAAGCGCTTCAACTTTTACTTCAGCTTGAAAAAGATGGAATCGAGTACGGTCTTGCCACATACTCCGTGCTTATTGATTGGCTCGGGAAATTGCAGCTGATTGATGAAGTTGAAGACTTGTTGGGTAAATTCACTGAAAAAGGCGTTTCTCCTTCACTTGATGTTCATATAAGCCTTTGTGATATGTATGCTCGACTCGGGAAGAAAAGAAGACCCTTCAAGCCTTAGGTGTTGTCGAGGCTAATAAAGACAAGTTGACGCAGGGAGAATTTGAGCGAGTAACAAATGCTCTTTTAAACGGTGGATTTAAGCAGGATGCCCAGAGAATGCATGGCTTGATGACTGCTCGGGGATTTACAGCATCTAATCAGCTTTTGGCCTTAACATTCATCCAACCCAGGTCATATGTGAAATAACTTTTTTTTTTAAATTTACGCTGCTGATTGTCGATACTTGCATGAGGAACTTTGTTGTTATTTGTTAGAACTAAGCTTAGGTTCATATGGGAAATTGGTTATAACCTTGCGGCATGTGCACCTTATTTTGCTACATCTGTGCTCTTTGTTTTCTGATGAAGACTATATCTCCTTGTGTTTTTAGATAATAAAGCTAATAATGACAATTAGTGTTTATTATTGTTTAAAGCATGTTGTAGTTTAGTTACCCTTTTGCTCTTGAAGCGGATATAGCGGCCCGCTATTAATATAGTTCTTTGTTTTTTTAACGGCTAACTATATATGCTCCTTGCCGGATTTGAACCATCCACCTCCAGGATAGATCGGAGGCTCCTTACCACCACACCATGTCCTTTGCGGACGCTAGTAGCATAGTTTTAGACGTGTCAAAGATGAGCGGGTGGGATAACAAATTAAAGTTGAAACAAACTTTTTTTTTAGTGAATGTCATCCAAAACACATCTTTTGTCAAATATCTAGGATTATAAATCTTGTATTTTAACGATGATAATAATTTAAATTTTGTGATTAAAAACATATGGGTGACTTTTAAGTTAAAAGAATGCATTTAACGGGTTTTGTTTTGTTTGTGTTGAAACATATTTCAAATCGACCTATTTATAAGCAAACAGGTAAAGTTGTCGGCGCATATCACTCAACAAGTTTCAAATGAACACATTTTTTTTTTGTATCAATCGTCTCTGTTATTGTTCATGCTTCAGAACAAACATTTGGATTGAAGTTGGTCTGCCAAAACCATCTACTATCAGTTAAATGCTAGCCTGTATAAAGGCTTATCCTGAATATGAACAAAAGACATTGTATAATGTATTGAGTATATAACATCACATTTACATGCTAGCAAAAAATGACCAATACTCTCAATTACTTCCTATAGTACTCGCTATATATACTTTTTACTCGCGTTTGCGTTTGGCTTCGATCGCTTTAACTACTACAATGCAAGAGTGGGATCGCACATCTCAACACTAGACCAACACAAACAAAGCTAGACAATAGCATTATGAAAACAAATACATTATAAATCGACTTATTAAGTCTAATCAACAAAACCAGGATCTACTAAACGGAGAGTCCGCTGACTTCTATTCGGTCAAGATTGTCTCTATTTCTAAGGGAAAAAAACCATCATATTTATGTTAGACTATGGGGTGTGGTTCCCCTTCCCCCTTCCTCCCCCTTGTCCACATCAGCGCCACGTCATCTTCCCCCTTCCCCTCCCCCTTCTAGGGGAAATGGTTCCCCATCCTCCCCCTTCCCCTTTCCATTATTTAAATGCAAAAAAAAAAAAATGTATTTTGAACGGTTCATAAACACACACACACACAAACACTCACCAACAACCAACATCATCATCTTCATCAACCTTCACCCATCCTCTCTCTTACCATCATCATCTTCATCAACCTTCACCCTCACCAACAACCAACATCATCGCCTCCACCTGGAACCAACCCCACCGCCGTCCGCCACCGTCCGCCTCCACCGGGAACCAACCCCACCGCCGTCCGCCACCGTCCTCCACCTGGAACCAACCCCACCGCCGTCCGCCACCGTCTGTCTCCACCCACCAATCCCAGATCTGCTTCTCTCTCTCTCTCTCTCTCCCTCTCTCTAAAACAACTCTTTCTCTCTCTCTCTCTCTACCCAGATCCACCCCAACGTCTCTTTTTTTCTTGGATTTTGGGACGGGGAGAACGGGAGAATCACCCCGAGCACACCGAAGACATTTCGGGGGGGGGGGGGGGCGGTGTTCCCCTTCGGGAAAGCTCCACATCAGCTTTCCCGAAGCCTTTCCCCACCCACACCCCATAGTCTTATGTATGTGGTACACAAAGATTCTTCATTCAGGGAAACTTGATTATTTCCATAACTAATTTTTTTGATCAATTCTTGATACAAATGTAGTTGTCATCCACTTTTGAGAACCTTGTTGTGTAGATAATTTACGGCTCGAAATCAGCCTGTATAATTTTCGAGTAGAGCCAAGGTCAAAGTAAGGTGAGCTCACTCGTTTGCTTCTTCAAATAAAAAAAAATCCACATATATAAGCACAACATCAATACATTAGTCCACAACATATAATACAAAAAAAATAAAAAAAAATAGATAAAAAAAAGGCAAGTGAAAGTCTTCCTTTACATGCTCTAACGTGAAGTCATGAACTTTTGTTTTACCCTAACGTCTAACATACGTTATTCAGTGATTTCTTTTGTGTTTGTTTTCGGTCTTTGTCACCTCCTTCATAAATTCAGGGTCGATAAGCAGAGCCAGTCCTGAAGATTCAAGTGCCTAGTATGAGTTAGAAAAAAAGGCCCTTAGGCCCTAACAAGTCAATCACGCACATTGCGACGAGCGAGAAACCGGTTAGTTTATGTGTACTCATTATAGTAAACAGCAAAAAAAACCAAAAAAAATATAAAGGTAGCATAGCATGCTCACAATCGAAATTTTATATAATAAAAGTTGAAGAGGTTTATGGACCAACGCGTGATGCAATGACAAATTAATATACATATTTTAATCTTTTATGGAAAACATTTTTTTCTCAAAGTTTATTAATTCTAAAATCATTATGATGTTATTAATTTGGAACTAATTTTATTAATAATAATCTGATAACTTTTTATAAAAAGAATAAAAACCAAAGCAAGGTGGAAAAGTAGTAAGAAAAATAAAAAATGACCAAATTGTAGTTGAAGGGGACTCGAACCCAAGATCAACAAACAAGGAGACAACACCCTCAACCATTGGGCCAAACCATATTTTCCTTATAGTTTTTATTCTTTATATTTATATATAAAATGTATAATAGAAAAAATCCATATTTAGGCCCCTCGAAAAAACGGGCCTCGGCCAGGGGTGCGGCTCGCCCACCCCTAGGGCCGGCCCTGTCGATAAGCAAGCTGAGTTTGAGTTCTTGTTTCCAATAGGTAGATGTATTCGAGTTGAGCAGATTTAACTTGTGTATTCAAGCTCGAGCTGACACCGGCCCCACTGGAGCGTAGTTCATAAATAACTTAACTCTTACATAGATTTAAAGGGCTTCAGTTTGAATATAAAGATGACAAAATTACAAAAATCAACATTTACGTTTAAATTGCACGCAAATCAACCTTTAACTATAATTTTTCGTGCAAGTTTCAACCTTTAGTATAAACTCACTTAAATTTTTTTTGTTAAGTCCGCTCACATGCAAGTTATGTGAGGGCAAATTTGTCTTTTTACCATCATTCTCTATATTAAAACCCAGCTCATCCCTGTCTTTCTCTACCATAATCTCTGGCACCATCATCCTCCATCATCACCGCCACCAACATCCTCCACCCACCATCACCGCACCACCACCTCCACCTTCCGCTGCCATCATCCAGCCACCACTCACCTCCACCTTGCAACCATCTGTGAGTGTGGGACGTGAAGTACATCATCTTGCTTTTCTAGATCTACACCCCTATTTCAACAGTGAACATCAATGTGGGTTCGTATCAGGATTTCGAACCTTCGATATTCCTACTCCTCCCTACAACCGGGTCAAATCCAGTCATCGACAACCCACTCAATTTCCAAATAAATCCCATGTAATCGATTTCCAAATAAATCTCGCCGACGCTGTCGATTTCAGACCTCCCCACAGCCGCCAAAACAAAACCACCACCACTACCACATGCATTGACGACAGTGTCGATTTCCATTGTGTCCGCATCTCATTTACCTCTATCTCTGCCATTGTGGTCGCTTTGCTGTGTAACAGAGGACATTTAATGTGACCAACGATTTATATGAAGTTGCAATTGTTGAATCTATATATCTATCTATACTTTCAATAATAGGAGAGTCGTGAGTGGTGTAAGAAAGCTGAGTTGGCAGCCATTTAGATCTTCAAAAGTTGATGTGGCAAGCATAGAAAGGCTTGGGTGATGCAAGTAATTATGTTATCAAATGTCATCAAATCTAATTAAAATATTCAAGAAAAATCGTAAGCCACTCATTTAAAGCAACTAAATAATGCCACTTGCAAAATGTGGGCCAGCCAGTAAAAAAGCTTAGCATCTGCTGTTTACAAACGACCACTCAACAAAAGCTGTTGAGTATAATGATTCAAAATCGACAGATGTTTATAAAGAGGGAAAACATACAACTTTTAATTTTAAGCTCCAAATTCAAAATTTGAATTACTCTGCCCTCGCTCAATTACTCTCATCTATCTATATAAATGGAGAGAGAAAGCAATAATTATCAGATCAGCTAAAAAGCTTCGCTCTCTCCCAAATTCTTTGTTAATATATATCAAAACGCAATCGTCTTCAAATTGATTTAATTAAATTAATAATTTACATGTTCTGAGATTGATACTTATTTTTTGTTTATGCTTATTTTCAGGTTCATACGATTCAAGTTTGTATCAACAAAGTTTTGTGCTTTTCTTTAAATCTGTTTGTTTTTTATTATCCTCTTCAAATTTTTTGCTTTGTGTATTATTATTTATTTAATATTTAATTTTGTTAATTATACATGTTTTGTGTTTGATCGTGTTGTTTTTGTTTATGGTTACTTTCAGCTTCATATGATTATGTTTTGTCTTAACAAAGTGTTGTGCTTTTCTTCAAAGCTTTTGGTTTTCTATTATTCTCTTTCTTTTAATAAATTTACATGTTCTGTCTTTGATACTAGTTTTTTGTTTATGGTTATTTTCAGGTTCATAACATTCAAGTTTCTATCAACAAACTTTTGTGCTTTTCTTCAAATCTGTTTGTTTATGTTTTGTGTTTGATCTTCATGTTTTATTTATTGTTATTTTCAGGTTCATATGATTCAAGGTTCTATGAAGAAAGTTTTGTGCTTTTCTTCAGATCTGTTTGTTTTTTATTACTTTCTTCAAATTTTTTGCTTTCTGTATTTTTATTTATTTAATATTTAATTTTATTAATTATACATCTTTGTGTTTGATCTTGATGTTTTTGTTTATGGTTACATTCAGGTTTATATGATTCGGTTTTGTATCAAGAGAGTGTTGTGCTTTAAAGCTTTTGGTTGTCTATTATTTTTTTTATTTTAATAATTTACATGTTCTGAGATTGATTCTAATTTTTTGTTACTCTTATTTGCAGATTCATAACATTCAACTTTTTATGAAGAAAGTTTTGTGCTTTTCTTCAAATCTGTTTGTTTTTTATTATTCTGTTCAAATTTTTTGCTTTCTGTATTTTTTTTTATTTAATATTTAATTTTATTAATTATACATGTTTTTTGTTTGATCTTGATGTTTTTGTTTATGGTTACTTTCATTTTTATATGATTCGGTTTTGTATCAAGAGAGTGTTATGCTTTTCTTCAAAGCTTTTGGTTGTCTATTATTCTTTTTATTTTAATAATTTACATCCTTTGTGTTTGATCTTCATGTTTTGTTTATTGTTATTTTTAGGTTGATATGATTCAGTTTTGTATCAAGAAAGGGTTGTGCTTTTCTTCAAAGATTTTGGTTGTCTATTATTCTCTTTATTATTTTAATAAATTTACATGTTATGTCTTTGATCCTGATGAAATTAAAATCTTTTCGAGTTTTAATAAATTTATTACATTTTATGTGTTTGATACTTATGTTTTTTTTATTTTTATTTTCGAGTATGTAAGATTCAAGTTTCTATTTTGAAGAAATCGTGAAAGACTTTTTGAATATTTTTTATCAACAACTGTTATAGTATTGTTTGATGTTCTGTCTTTTTTTCATCTGCTGTATTATCTGTTATTAAAAGCTATTATAGCAACAAAATTGCATAATAGCAGTGGTTACAAAGTAATACAGAATCTAATATCTGTTGTGAATAGTTGTAATACAAAATATAATATCTGTTTTTACAAACTTGGTTTCATTTTCACCTGTCGTAATATCTGTTACCGAACATCTGTTATAGAATATATATTTATCAGAATTTATAGCAACAGACCATGTTGAAAACAGTCTGTAAATTTCAAAGTGTTTGATGAGAAAAGACTTTTGAAGATCTTAACAGTTTCAAAAACAATGCAATCCTTTTGACATTTGTTTTTGAATTCAGTTTATGAATTCATTAGATGTATGTTTTTTCAGATTTCATACTTTTATTTTTAGAAAAATATAGATCAACAAACAAATTGTGACAATAAAAAATATAGATCAACAAACAAATTGTGACAATCATTAACCAAAAGTTGTCCATTAAAGCACAGTATTAAATTACAACCATTGTTAATTAATGTCAAGAGATAAACAAAAAACACAGAAACCAACATAAACTTAAAATTCTAATTCACTAACCATGACCCATTAAAAAGACTAAACTGTAAAGTCTGTCTCATCTTCTGTTTCAACCGTCATGTCTGCAATCTCCGTGTCGTCATCATCTTCAGATGAGTCTGCATCATGTGGTTCTTCATCTACATTTGCTTGGGCGTCTCTTCCTTCCCACAGGACTACTTGAGCCTTCACCATCTTCTCGAGATTGATACCAAACTCTGCTGCAGTTGGGTTCAACAGTGGTTTTTCGGATAATTTTTTGAGAAAATCCACATCATCTGAGAAACAGATGTTTTGAGGTGTGAAGTATCCTATGTGGCCATCATCAAACTTAATCTTCAGTTCAAAATTATCTGATAGAAACTCCCAAGAAATCACATCACGAAGTTCACAATTTTTGAACATCCTCTTAAGTTTTCTTACTAGCCTTCGTGAATTTTCATTTTCCCAACTCGTATGGGTACTAATTTTCAACATTTTTTAGAATTTGTTTACTACAATCAGCAATTATTCCTTCCGGGGAATAGTAGCTTTTTTTCTTGCTGTCAGTAAACATCAACAAGAACTTCTTTTTCTCACACCACCATATGGATAATTCTCTATTTTCTGCCATTTTTTGGTTTTTAGTTTAGGGATTGATAGTTTTGTGAAAGACAGTTACGAAAAAGAAAAAATATGTGCCCTAGATGTGTTACACTAATCTTCGTTTTATAGGAGTTTTGTAGGGTAATGGGGGAGTGGGTTTGGATGTTAAATTGATGTTGATGGTAATTAAATCGCTGTCAGTTTTTACAAAATATATATTTAAATTATTATATATTTAAATAAATACAGACGATTTGGGGCGGTTTTTTCAACACATGTCTTTTCAAATTTAATGACATGTTACGATTATAGTTTTTGTTATTTGATCCATCGTTAATTTATTATTTTTTATTTAGTAAAATAAATAAGAAGTTATATAAATTGAAAACAGATAGTTTTTAAGCAATATATGTTAGAGAAATATTTTTAAATGACAACTGTTATTTAACAAATGTTGTTTGAAAGGACATTGGGCTGTTAGAGAGCTTTCAACGTTTAAAAAATTGAGAATTTTTGAAATAGTGTTCAATATTTGTTTTTACCATGAGTAAACTGTAATTCTAGAATAGTCTTGACAGAATTTGTGATTATTACTTCTACTATTAAAATATTGAATTGAATTGCACTTATTGTTTTGGGGTCTTTTTTTCAAGACACGTCTTTTCAATTTTTCTTACATATTATGATTGTATTTTTCTTATTTAATTTATCGTTAAATATTTTATTTTAGTTAGTAAAATAAATAACACTTACATAAATTTTATGTACAGAGCTTTTGTTCAACTTCTGTTAGACATATATATTTTAAATAACATCTGTTATATAACAGATGTTGTGTGAAAACATATGTGCGCTAGCTCTGTTATAGTATTCTTCGTTTTATAGCAATTTTATAGGGGAATATTGTAGTGGATTTTGAAGTTAAAATGATGTGAATGGTAATAATATTGATATCAGTTTTTAGAAGATATCTATTTAAAGTATTATATATTTAAATAAATACAAATGATTTGGGTTGGTTTTTAAACACATGAGTTTTCAAATTTAATGACATGTTATGATTAGTTTTTCTTATTTAATTCATCGTTAATTTATTAATTTTTTATTTACTAAAATTAATAAGAAGTTATATAAATTCAAAAGAGATAGTTTTTAAGCAATATATGTTAGAAAAATATTTTTAAATAACAAATGTTATTTAACATATGTTGTTTGAAAGGACATTGGGCTGTTAGAGAGTTTTCAATGTTTAAAAAATTGAGTATTTTGGAAATAATGTTCAATATTTGTTTTTACAAGGAGTAAACTGTAATTCTAGAATAGTCTTGACAGAATGTCATTATTACTTCTACTATTAAAATATTGAATTGCAGTTATTGTTTTGGGGCCTTTTTTTCAAGACACGTCTTTTTAATTTTGCTGACATATTATGATTCTAATTTTCTTATTTAATTTATCGTTAAATTTTTTATTTTTAGTTATTAAAATAAATAGTATTGGTGATCGTAGGGTATTGGTGATCGCCTCACATATATTGTCCTCGTAATTCCCTAGGACATGCTCGCCATACTAAATGAGTGCAGTCAATGCTACCGATCATGTCGGGAAGGTGATGTCTTTCTTCGTGTGCTTCATACAAACATGCAATGTCGTGGCTTGTTGGTCTTCGTAAAAACTCAGCCCCGTATAACTTAATGACGGCATTGCAAAAAAATTGTAAACATTCGCGCGACGTCCTCTCAGACATACATAAATACTCATCGTATTCGTTTGGAGGATTACCGGTTGCCAGTTGTTTCACTGCTGAAGATACTTTTTGCATGGGCGTAAAACTCTTTCTAAACCGACCGTCCATGCTCTCTCTGAACCATTCGAAGTTTGCTTCAACATCTTTTACAATACTTAGAAATAGACGTCTCGACATGCGATACGTTTGTTTAAACTATGCGTCGGTGTATTTTGGTACTTCAGCAAAGTAGTAATTTATTAACCGAGCATTGCCTCCCTCGCGATCACGTGGCACGTATCGTTTCTTAGATGTTGCTGTGTCTTCATCTGCCCGCCGTGCAAGGTCCGTGATAAACTCAAGGCTACTATCGCCTGAGTGTAAAATCGGGTGCACTTCGAGCGGGGGAACAATTACTTGATCATCTTCTACGTCAACGTCACTCATTTTTTTTAAGTATGATTTGATTTCTATGTTTTTGATAAAAACCGTGGGAATGAAATGTATTTATAAAACCTTTGATAAAAACGGTCACAGATAATATGACCGTTTGAAAGTCATAAAGGAATTACAAACATTAAAAACGGTCAAAAAGGAATAAAAAAACCTTAAATTTTGGACCGTTGCCAAACTACCAGCCCGTTAGATGGAACCATAAATTGGTTCACGGGATCCCTACCAGCACGTGTGGCGGCGGTGTTACCGTGCTGGTAGTGTGATACCCATGCCCAATTCTGGTAGCGCCCCGTCCCCCCTTATAAGGTGAATTATAGGTCTTTCTTTTGGTGGATTGTAAATATTTGGCATGCTACCTGATGGTTGCTTGGGGTTTAATAAAAGTTTCGTTTGGTTGTTTAAAAAAAACTTAACTTGCTAATTTAGTTTTCATTCGTCATTGGCCGATAATAATCCGTACTTCAAAAATTCCCAATAATAATCCCAACTTTCGAAAATTAGGCTTCTAGTAAACCTTTTTTAACTGAGCACTAACCCAGTTAGTGGGTGATGACGTGGACTATGAGTTGTCATGCTAACGTGGTAAATTAATCTGACGTGGCATGTTATATTATTATACCGTTTTTATAAATTAAAAACAAAAGACCACACCATCATCTGAATCAAACCCCCAAATTCTTCAAACCCTAAAAACCACACCATCATCTGAATCAAACCCCCAAATCATTCAAACCCTAAAAACCACACCATCATCAATTATCAATCTTACCCAGTAAATCCCACAATTAGCAAAGCTAAAAGTAGGGTCTGGGAGTGTGAGTTGTCGGCAAACCTTACCCCTATCCTTGCAGATAGAGAGGCTGCTTCCAGAGAGAACCCCAACTTGACAATACATAATCGAAAAGCAAACAACACTAAATAATAATAATAATAATAATAATAATAATAATAATAATAATAATAAAGAGAACTAATAAAGAGCTAAATTTAGAGAGACATTGAAAGAGTCACGTAGTAAAACAAATGTATACATGTTATAAAAAAACAACAACCACATTAAACACCCAAAGACAAGTCACCCTAACCGACCACCGACCAACTTAAGAAAAAGTCTAGGCTCCTATAACCACGCTATGATACAACCAAACCTTCCCTAATAATCCTTAACCTTAATCTTGTGCATCCACGAACCCCTATCCTCGACCATTTCCTTAGAGAGGTGCATCTCTATTAAATCCTGCCTAATCCGCTTATCCCAAGTCAAATTGGGTCTTCCTCTACACCTCTTCCCTCTACAGTTAGGGTTTCCACTACTCTAACTGGGGCCGTCATTTGCCTCCTCTTCACATGCCCATACCATCTTTATCTACCTTCCTTTATCTTATTTGATATACTAGCTACCCCTAACTTTTCCCTAATAACATCATTTCTTATCCGATTTACCCTAGTGTGCCCGCACATCCACCTTAGCATCCTCATTTCTGCTACCTCCATCTTGCGAGCTTGAGTCTTTTTGATGACCCAACAATCTGTCCCATATAACATAGCAGGTCTCACTGCAACCCTATAGAATTTTCCCTTTAATTTAGTTGGGAACCTTTTGTCACATAAAACCCCATTGGCGGCCCTCCACCTACACCAACCAACTTGTATGCGATGGGTGACATCACTATCAAGCTCTCCATCCCTCTGAACAAATGATCCTAAGTATTTGAACTTAGTTGCCTGCGGGACAAGTTGGCTTTCAATCGTGACTTGAGTATTTTCATCGTTACTTGCACCACTAAAACCACACCATCATCAATCAAACTCCTAAATCACACAAACATCCCACTTCACAAAAAAGTTAAGAGAAAGAAAGCAGAGGAGAGAGAGGGACTGTAGAGAGAGAAAGTATCGAGAAAGAGAGAGACCGGTGAAGATGAAGGCCAACCACGGCCCATGTCGTCCGACCAGCTTCTTTCAGAGACGAAAAAGAGAAAAGAGGGCTAGAGAGAGAAAATCACGGAGGAGAGAGAAAGATCAATCAGATGAGGACGGTGGTGGTCTGAAGCCTTGTTTGTAGAGTAGTGTTGTACGACGGGAGCAGATGGGATCGATGAAGGTTGATGTCGATCGGAGGTGGCAATGGTGGGTTAGGGGTTCGCCTAAAGAATCGGAGATGAGGGAGGAAGATGATGGTTGATAGATGAAGATGATGGTCGATGATGATGATGATAGATGAAGATTATGTTCAGACAGGGATGTTCATAGATGAAGAGGCATGGTCGACGATGATGATGATGATGATATCAACCTTAAAACACACTTTTATAATTAAAAAATCCTTTGATATTAAAAAAAAAAACCAAGTCAGCATACCAAGTCAGCTGCCACATCAGCATCTTGTCCATGTTAGATACCACCTCAGTCACGTCATCTTGAACTAAACCAGTTAGTGCTCAGTTAAAAAAGGTTTACCTGAGGCCCGGAAGTTGGGATTATTATTAGAATTTTTGAAGTACGGATTATTATCGGCCAATGGGTGAAAGTTTGGATTATTAAAATCCAATACCCCTAAAAAAATGTATACGTGAATGTAAGTTTAATTGTTTACTTACTTTTACATAACTTAACTTGCTAATTTATCATTTGAGTTTTAACCCGGATTAGCTGACAATGTTTGGCTGGTTTTGTGACGAAGATTTCGTTGTTTCTTACCAAGAACTGTTCGAAAGAGACAAAGGGAGATGTGATTTTTTTTTAATATTGTTGTTCTGTCGTTTGGTTGAAGCATAAGGCTTCCTTAGAATATGTGCATGGAAGTTTTGGTAATGGTGATGGTGATATTAATATATAAGTATAAACTTTACAGCTCATAATATTCCCATTTGTGTTATGCAATTCTGGAGAATAACTTGAATTTGATCATGGGTTTTGAACACAAGATTGGTAAGAGTTTGAAACTCTGTTCTTTAAATATAAGACCATCTCCAACGGGACGCCCATATAAAGCGGGTGTGTAGTGACGTGCAGTAGCCGCAAGGCCCCAAGAGTGTTCATTCTTCGAATTGGATTCGAAGAAACTGAAATTTAGTTATAAACGAATTCGGGTTTTGAGTATTCGAGAATTGGGCCATATGCCAAAACTGAATAACCCAAAACCCAATTCTATAAACACCCCTTAAGGGTGGACGGTGTGGGTATGTAGAGTGCGGTCAGGGCGCCCGTCGCTTTGTGTTGGAGATGGTCTAAGATGTGAATATGACTAATGATTACCAAATTTTTTTAATTAATTTTTTCTTTTGTATGATATGGTCTAAAACTGGTTGTGACATGCATCTTAATTTAGTAAGTTTCATGATCTTATTCATATTCCTTAACAAGCTCTAACCTTTGATTATATTAATCTTGTTTTTTAGAGCATCTTCATCATCAACACCAAGTTCATTAGATTCGGATAACTTGTCTGATCGATATTTGGATGCCTTATAGTAGTTTAACCTGTCATGTAACATCCGCCAAAATAATAAATATGGGACAAAACGTGTCACACAATCACGCGGTGTTCCTGGATTGACTCATTTCGCCGAGAAACCTGTTACTCCATACAAAAATGGAAGCCGAGAAGCATAAATTCTCACGGTTTCATGTTAATGTACATTTGTTTAAAAAGGATGAATCGATATCATCACCTGCAGCTTCACTGACCAATGTGGCTTATCAGAAAAATGATCCAAAACGATCAACAACTGGTTTTGTTGAGGATCTTGATGTGAATTCAGCTGCTTCTGCTGTAAGAAAAGCCATAGAAAAGGCTCAAGAAAGCATACAAATTGCGAAAGAATCGGTTGGTAGGAAGACGAAAGGTCTGCAAAGCTTTTCAAATAAAACTTTCAAAGATGGCTTAAAAGTTGAAGGTAGTTCATCTCAAGTTTCTTCAGATTTCATAGACGGTAAGAAACTTCTGGATGCAAAGAAGGTTATAGATGAAATAAATGAGAAAATTTTGGAATCAAGTAAAGAATGTTCAATACCAGTACAGTCTTGTAACAAATTTAAAGATAATATCCTTGTAGATGATTATAAAGGCAAAGTGAAGGTAGTTAGTACCTCCAACGTCTTGGAACACACGAACGTTGAGGAAGAACAAGAATTGGTTAAAAGAGTCGACTTTGATACATTAAGAAAATCAAAAGAGAGTAAGGATGAGGTGGTATCCCATGGATCTTATCAAAATGATAGTGAGAAACTAGACGAGGTTCTTAAAAGAAAAGATGCTGAAAATGCAGAACATGTCGAAGGTGATAAGAGAGGTGAAGGGGTTTTCGAATGGTGTGAAGATGAGAACGAATTTGAAGGATATGACAACGCTGAAATCTGCAAAGAAGAAGGAATCGGTGAGAACATTATCGACAATCTGGCAGATCTTGGTTCAGAGAATGATGGAAATGCAAATGAAGTCAATGAATCGCTAAAATCTCCATATGGAGATAAAGCAGATGAAACTGAGGAGCCTGGGCCAAGCAACGTGTCAGGAAAAGATCATTTTAGAAGGATTTATGAAGAGGCAGCTGCTAAAGAAAGGGAACGGGTCAAAAACAGATTAGTAGTTCAGAAGGCAATTTCTGAAGCTCGTGAGCGGGCATTCGCAGAAGCTCGTGAGAGAGCTGAACGTCAACGGGCTGCTGTTGAAAAAGCAATAGAGGAAGCTAGACAAAGAACGCTAGTTGAGGACCGTGAAAAGGTTTCCAAAGCTTCTGTGGCGAGTAAATCATCTTCTGCACAGTCCAAACGTACAGCAGAACGTGCTGCAGTCAAAAGTGCCCCCTCAAAGGCCCGTCAACATGCTCTAGAGAAAGCAACTCCACAGAAGACTGTTTCTGTAAGTAATGAAATATTACAGTTATTATTTTTATATTGTTATTGGTATTCATGTTGTTCTTGCAGGATTTGAACAGATATGAATCAGCTTTGAGAACCAATGCAAAGTTAGAAAAGCAAAACATGATCATGGAAAGGGCGGTACGTGTTGCCTTTCTACAGAACTGAATAGATGGTATCCACGTTTGCTTGAGTGCGCATACAAAGTTAATTACTCATTGTTTCAGTTATTTCTTTCATAGGCTAAAGCGATTGCAGAAAAAGAAAAGTGCGATCAACTTGCACAAAAGGAACAAGCTGAGAGAAATGTAAGTCCTAAGATACATAGAAAATATTTACCAGTTTTTATGCTTCATTTTTTTAATGTTTTTGTATTCGGTGTTATATTTCAGCGTTTAGCGGAGAATCTTGATGCTGAGATCAAAAGGTGGTCTGATGGAAAAGAAGCGAATTTGCGTGCATTGCTGTCGACACTGCAATATGTATGTACAAGCTTTCATCTCAAACAACAAATTTGTGCTTCTATTAGAGGTGCAAAATGGACGGTTTGGCAAGTGAATGTTTTATGAAACGGGTCGGGTTTAAAAGGGAATGTTTTAAACAAAACTACTCTAGTAATCAAACGCAAAGCCTTCTCAATAAAGCCATTTTGGGCTTTCTTTTCATATGAACACACTTTATATGACTTTCAACTCATTTTACAGTATCTATTCTTGTTAAATTGTGTAGCTTAACCATTTTGACCCGTTAGAGATGAAACATAACTCAAAAACAGGTTGAAATCGCTACCTTGAACAAGTCACCCTAGGATTAACGTATGATAATTTATAGATTCTTGGACCTGAGAGTGGTTGGCAACCAGTTTCATTGACACACATTAAAACCACCAGTGATGTAAAGAAAGCTTACCGAAAAGCTACTCTTTGTGTTCACCCTGACAAGCTGCAACAATGGGGTGCGAGCGTTCAACACAAGTATATATGCGAAAAAGTTTTTGATATTTTAAAGGTATGCAATTAATCTTCTATTCTTCCCTGTTTTTATTTAGCACTCTGTCTAGATATGTCTGTCATATGTGTCTTATATCATCTGTGAGATCAACATCAATCTCCTAAGGAAGTGTATCGACCCTCATATCGCCTGGGTTAAACGAAATCAACTTTGTGATAATATAAGAAATTAACACTAAAGTGCAAGGAAAAACTAGGACCTAGAAGTAGTATTTAAACTGGTGTAACATTTCATTGAGCAGCAAATTGTTAATGAAGAGTTGTTGCAAGTAATTACATCTTCCCAATTGAAAAAAAAGGACTTTTTTTTTCATTCTTGACAGTAAAAGTTGTTTTATTATAAATTCATCAAAATTTAGATAAGATAATATTCGATATTTTTCTTGTATCGTGTATGGGATAACTTTCCTAAAGAAGTATTTTAACCTTTGTTGCCTAGGTAAATCGAAATAAACCTTGTGATAAATAATATAAGAACCTAACACTTGTGTATATGTAAAATAGCTTAAGTAAGACTTGTAGAATGATTGTAAGAAAATCTATGTGGTCTGGTCATAGGATCGTCGCAAGATAGGGAAATGTGTATACTATACTATACATACCAAATTTGTTAGACATAATTCTTGATATGTCCTAAGTATATTATTATCATTTGTATTATTATGTTATATCCTAAGTTTAGGCGGTTACTCCCTCAACCGACACAACCATTCATGTAATAGTCGCAATGGTTCAGTAGTATATATACCGACATATCCTTTCATTTGTAAATCAGAATGTTTGATCAATAAAGATACATCTTTTACATTCTCTCTGTTCTCTCTCAATCCCACATTTGGCATCAGAGCCAACGATCCAAAGAAGGACCTGTGAAGAAGAAAACCGAGTGAGTCGGTGTCGCAACGAAGAAGATCGAGTGAGTCGATCAAAAGCAAAGAAGAGCCTGCTAAGAAAGAGAAGTTGTTCGTGAAGAACCGAAAAGAAAAGAGATTGAGTGATTCAATCATAAAAAAAAAATCCTTCGATCCTCTGTTTCTATCCGAAAACAGAGACATACGCAACTAATTGATTAAAACGTTGGAACAATTCATCAGAAGGCCAATCAGGATAAGATAAGATCGATACAAACATATAACCGTTACAGGAGAAGGAACAGATCGGAGAAGAAGAAGATTCCGGCGAAGAGGATTTTTCCGATCATACATCGGATTTCATAGAACAATCGCGCATCCATTAACGGTTACATATTCCTGCCCTCTCTTAAGTTTATAATCAAATTTATATTTCTTAATCCAAAAACCGGTTCACAGAAACTAGAATCCTCTGTTCTTGTTTAACAAATCGTGATATTGAAGTTTCCCGCCAAAAACTTTTTTAAAGGAAATTTACAGAAATTTGATTCTGTTTGTCAAATAGCGTTCGGGAATCGACAATAACATACAACCGGATTACAAAAACGTTTTGAACAATTGGATTAAGAAACCTTGTTACGGTCGGAACCGAACAAGGAAGCGAAGAAGAAGATTACTATTCGATTATATATAGAAGTTTTGATTCGTTTATAGTATCGAATCATAGTATTGTATCGATTCATTTGAGTTTTAGAATCCCAGAATCGATTTGTATTAAGGCGCGAGAAAGAAAGAATTTGTTGGGCAGAAGAGATTTTACGTGGGAAAATTAAAGGGAAGAAGAAAAAGTTGACTTTTGGAAAGTCAAACCATACAAATATAAGACAAACCGTTTTTTGATTTTTATAATAGTTTCTTGGAGTTCAGTGTATATTTGTCGTTTACAAGACAAATACAAAATTCAAGGATCATTATTAAGTAACGATTTGATTTTATAAAACAAAATTGTTTTGTTTTATTATTTGGAGGATTTTACAAAAGTCAAAGGGATTGACTTTAGACATTTTTGGGAACATAGTTTGATATTCTAGGCACTAGGAGAAAGCCTGCACCAATTAACGAAACCCCGAATAGTGTGTTTTAAGCGCTTACATACTACGAAGGCTTCGTCAAAATTCAAAGAATATCAAGGTTGACGAAGGAGAGTCATACCAGTTCCAAACGTGGTGTTTAGATTGTTCAAATTGAGATTGGACAATAGGGAAGAAACATAAATACAGAAGTCCACTAAAGACACCGGTGAAACCCACGATGACGAAAGAAGATATCGTCACCAAGGAAACACTCACGTTTAGCCTCCAAACCCCGATGTTGACATCTACGAACTACACGAGTTGGGCTGTTCGTGTAAAGGCAATATTAAATGCCAATAACCTCTGGGAAGTAGTGGAACCCCAAGAAGGATCTTCAAAGGTAGATGTGAAGAAAGATAGGACCGCGATAGCCTATCTATTTCAGGCAATTCCAGAAAATATGGTGATGCAGGTGGCATCCCATAACACAACAAGTGAAATCTGGGAAGCACTAAAGACAAGACATGTTGAAATTGACCGAGTCCAGAAAGCAAGACTTCAATCATTACGCACAGAATTCGAGATGTTATCAATGAGAGAGACAGAAACAATAGACCAATTTGCTGGTAGATTAAGTGCGTTAAATACAAAGTCAAAGACCCACGGATCAAAGTTCGAAGAACCTATTTTGGTACGTAAATTATTGGACTCAGTACCAGACAAGTTTTTAAAAATTATTGCATCGATAGAACAATACTCCGATATGGAAACCATGACACTTGACGAAGCAATCGGTAGACTAAAAGCTTATGAAGAGCGTCTCCGATCTAGAGATGAAAGAAATCAAAGAAATGACTATGATAAACTTCTACTTGCACAATACAAAAGAAAGATCAGTCAAGAAGGACAAGGAGATTTTAATCGAAGTCGTGGTAAAATCAATTATAGAAAAGATGGTAAAATCAAAGTTCGAAGAACCTATTTTGGTACGTAAATTATTGGACTCAGTACCAAACAAGTTTTTACAAATTATTGCATCGATAGAACAATACTCCGATATGGAAACCATGACACTTGACGAAGCAATCGGTAGACTAAAAGCTTATGAAGAGCGTCTCCGATCTAGAGATGAAAGAAATCATAGAAATGACTATGATAAACTTCTACTTGCACAATACGAAAGAAAGATCAGTCAAGAAGGACAAGGAGATTTTAATCGAAGTCGTGGTAAAATCAATTATAGAAAAGATGGTAGACGAGACAAGTTTCAAAAGACACAAGGTCAAAGTCGTGAAGACAACCACCAAGAAGAAACAAGTACAAAGGATAAGTCTCGAACCAAGTGTTATCGATGTGAGAATCTTGGACATTATGCCTACGAATGTCCAAATAAACAAAGGAATATTAATTCCTTTTTAGTTCAAACCAAAGATGAAGACCCTACTCTTCTATTAACAATGTGCAAAGGAAAAGAAGAGAAGACCTCTAATCATGTGATATGATTAAAGAAGAATATCCGTGTGATACGGAAACAACCTGTGATAGGTACAATGGTGAAATCAGTGAGTGGATCAAAAGCAAGAAGTTAGGTCATGTGAAGTGATCAAAAACTAAAGAACTAAACTAAAGATATAAGTTGAAGATCATGGTGTGTGAGGCAACCATGAAAAAGAAGAATCGCGTGATACGATCAAAGCCGTGAAGGAATTAAGAAAGAAGGAGACCTGTGTGACTCAGATCATCCAAGGAAAGCCGTGAAAGCAAAGTTGTGTGAAGCAACAATCTAAATCAAGAAAAATGTGAAAGTTCGTTTGTGTGAAACAAACAAAGAAGTGTGAAGCTAGCTAATCATCCGCGTGTGATTAAAGAAAAGTAAAAGGCAAGAGAATTTGTGTGATACAAATCAAGCTATGAAGAAAGGAGCTAAAGAAGCATGGAAGAAGAAATCAAGAATTAGGGGGAGAATGTTAGACATAATTCTTGATATATCCTAAGTATATTATTATCATTTGTATTGTTATGTTATATCCTAAGTTTTGGCGGTTACTCCCTCAACCGACACAACCATTCATGTAATAGTCGCAATGGTTCGGTAGTATATATACCGACATATCCTTTCATTTGTAAATCAGAATGTTTGATCAATAAAGATACATCTTTTACATTCTCTCTGTTCTCTCTCAATCCCACAAAATTGAGGTACCTTCTAATGAAGCGTCACAATCATTCATAGAAATGTTACATCCTTTAACAGAAAAAATGTAGCGTTTTCACTTTGTGTGGAAAAAGTAGTTATAACTATCATATACGTCATCTATGCCGAATTGCCAAGTTATAATTGTTTGAGGTATAATCAAAACTTAGACCATCAAGTTTTAAGTATTACAGTATAAGGTCAGTGCATAACTGCTTTATAATGTTAGTGTTGGATATACTGACCATTTCAAAACTTTGCAAGTTTGTGATTTTAGCTATTGTCTACATGTGTAGTTGACAAACATCAAAATTAAGTCTTGCTACCATTGTGTAATCCACATCTCATAACTTGTATACTTAAGTGAAATTCTGTCGGTTTTATAAAACTTTGAGTGATTTTTCTATGGTTCCATCCATTTGACCCGTTTGCTTTGTAATTGTTCTTTCCATTTGACATGTCCGCAATGAATAAAATATCAACCCAAGCAAGCATTTATAACTAAATGGGTAACTTAAGTAGTTTGCATAATATTCGTGTGTAAGAACAGGTTGCATGGAAGAGATTCAACTCTGAGGAGAGATAGTAGCCTCATGATCTCAAGTATGAGGGCACTAAGTGGCAAATGAGTTAAGTTGAAACTTGGAATAGGTTGGTGTTTTGTGATGGTGAGTAAGTATATAGTTATAGGCTATATTTTTGTGTTTGTAATGATGTTATAATTTGCTAAGTATGCAATCTAGAGTATGGTTGTGTCACATTACTTCACTTGATGTGCATGTGAGAAGTCATAGTATTTGATGCTAAACAATATCTATTTATATTGTTAGATTTACGCAATTTGTAAAAGGCTAAACAACTTGCCAACTTACAAATGAATGCTACCAACTGTATCACCCCCAAAACATGATACATGATAATTAGTAAAATTCTTTAATTGACCTAAATAGTCAAGATTTCTAATATAAATTTCAACTTAGGGGAAGGGGCACTACCCTTGAAGTTTTTTCACTTCACTGAAACACTTTTTTGGATGCAGCACTCCACTAATTCTTTTATTTATTTTCATTTAATTACAAATCTAAACCATTTTTTAATTCACACGGTTTTATTATTTTACCACCTAACGGTTAGATTTTTATTTAATTTCTCATAAACCGTCCCACCAACACGGTCAAAAATATTTATGTGCATTAAAACCGGTCTCATCTAACGGTCCGAAAATTGAATTTTACAAGCAATACGGTTGATAATTTTTTGTATATAAACCACATATCACGGTGGTGAAAACACACTTCAACATCAACACCCACACCCCTTCAAAATGATGCGGTGGACCGAAAATGAAGAAATGTCTCTGGTTTGTGCGTTAAAGACGCACAAAACGACCCATCCTTGCAACGCCAACGCCACTAACGCTCATGGGGAGGGACACACGGTACTGAGACCGCACAATCGAGAGCCCGCAGAGGAAATGGACTGGTCTTAACAACAAATGTGATCAGTGGACAGTGGCGGATATAGAAATGTTTTTCAATATTAACGTTTTTTATTTTTTTTCATTTTAGTAGCAACGTTTTCCAAATTTCGTAAAAAAAAAACCATTTCAAGTTACTAATGTTTTAAATAGAATTATCTTGTGTGTAGGGAAAGGAGTCCATTATTGCAGTTATCTTTAAGACCTTATGAGTTTAAGGTATGTTTTGACAATATTACTATTTCAAGTTTCAAAATAGAGTAGGCCTTTGAATTTAAAGTCCTTGGCCTGAGAAATATGCTTTGCAATTATAATGTTTGTATGAAGTTTTAATGTCTGGAACTTTTTTTTTGCATACGTAGTTTTATTGAAGAAGAGTGTAGATATTGTTGTTGATGGTAACATAATTATTCTTGTAGTTGTGTTGACCAACTGTTATGGAAGAATTTTATTTCTTTCATGGAACATCATTAAACTATCTTGTACCTTTTTGAAAGAATGCAAGACTTCGTTTATATGTTCTTTATGTGATATTTATCTAAATATTATCATTGTTATTAGTCTAAGAATTTGTATGTTAACTGGTTATAACAGGAAGGATGCAAAATTTGTGTGATTGAGAGAGATTTAACCGAGCCAGACAACATTGTAGGTTAATTGCTACAACTTGGTAAGCTCTAAAGCTTATTAAGTTGGGTCTTGAAGGTATATATAACATGCTGTAGCTATCTAGTTTTCACAGTGGGCGATTCATATGAAGGAGGTGCTAAAAAGTCGCTGATCTACCTAAGTTGTGCTATACGTTTATAATGTCAAGTTTGAAGTTGAGTGGGTAACACATGCTAGAAAAAGTTGTCGCTTTAACAAAGTACTGTATAATGTCCTTTTTGTTTAGTCCTCCATACCATTGCTGTAAAAAACAAAGTAATTCACAACAAGCTATATGTAGGGTATGGGGAGGGTATGATGAGGGCCAACCTTTCCTCTATCCGAGAACATAAGGAGGTCGCTTCCACTAACACCCTGTGGTTGAGAAGTAAAGTATGGTTTCTAGAGAACTTAAACTCAAACAGTGTGGTTGACACTTATGGTTAAATATTGGGTTCTACAGTTTAATTGGGGGGGGGGATGTCTAAAAGAGAAAATTATTAAAGCTGAGAGGTTTTTTGCAAGACAAATTTGAAGAGCATATTGTTGTGCTACCATAAAAAAGTAGCTCACGTGCATGATTTGAACTTTGTATAATGCTTCACGAGAACCATGACATGGTTTATCTTATGCACTTATACAGATGTACGAATCTGGAGTTATTTAAAAACCTCATTACTCTAAGATGCTTGTATTTTTAGTACTGTTATTCATCTACTTTATTTCATTATATGATAATTAAACACTTAACATGCATATAGGTTTTTTCCCCTTGAATGACTACTCTATGTCAAGCAAAGTGGCATACTAATGCAATGATCTTGTTTTACATCTCAACTACAACAAAACCTCTATGATTAGTAATAGCAAGATGATTTAACAATGATAGGAAGAAAAAGCATCAGGCTATAAAATGCAAGTGAACATAATGTTTTCAGTAAAAGACTTACACATGTAATAGTTTTTGTCCTTAGTTTTTTCCCTTATCTTGAATCATTTAGTTGAATTACACTAGCTAAGTACTGATGTAAAGCAACTCAGTCAAGGTCACTATAGTGTGGAATCAACTAAAATAAAAAAGACAATTTGTGGTTGGAATTGATGTGGGCCAGTTGTAAGGTTTGAACATAATGTTTTTTCCCGCCCCCTATTGTCGTTTTAAGGTTAGAATTATGTCCCACCCATTAATGTCGAGTCCCCCGCAACGCGCGGGTTACCCACTAGTATATATTATAAAGCATTTGAGAAGGATTCCAACCAAATTTAAGTAATTACTACATATTATGCTTATGGTACAACAACTTAGTGAAGTTAGTAAGGGTTCAAAATTGTCTTTCCATATATATAATTAAATTGAATAATGAATAATTCTTTTATATTTACTTGAAATTAAAATTATTAAATAGTTTAAATTCTTTTCCTCGCTTTGTAACCGTCGAAGCCTAAAAGTTGTATGATCATTGAAACAAAATAATATAAAAAAATATCAAGTTTTGAGAATAAAAAAAACATTAATAAATATTAAGATCAAATGTAGTTTTTACATTAAACACTAAGTTCTAAGAATATATAAAAAATCACTAATCTATATTATCTAAGGTAGTTACATTCTTTCTAGGTTAGTAAAAAGAGTTGTGTGTTATAAACATATATATTACGGTGATTATACATATTCTAGAGATATCTGCAAGAGTTGTCTAGGTAGAGTCCAAGATTGTCCTTGAGGATTTTAGCACTCATTATTTATCCCAACCAGACAAGTATATATATATATTGAAATATAAAAAATAGGAAAAAGACTTGTGATATAATTAATATTTATTTGTTATAAACATATATATTATGGTGACTATATAGATTATAACTCCCATATACCATTAAGTTTGTATTAATGTTGTGTCTCTATAAATAGAGGCTTATTGTATTTGGTATAACTCATTGATAAAAAGCTCTCTCATTTTTCATCTTATCTTTCTCTCTATAATCTTTGTTCTTATGTTTACATATGTTGTATAGTGGTTGCTAGAAATAACCATTAAGAATACATGAAGTGGTAGCATGTTGCTATAAACTTTAACAACTCATGTTCCTCATTGAGATATAGCTCAAACGAGAAACACGCAGATGTGAAGCAGAGTGTATTACGATGGAAATTGTGGACAACGATGGAAAATCGTGCATTATGACACATGTCAATGACGTAACACAAATAAAAACACTCTCGTTTGTAATATGATTAAGCTCGTTGTTTGTTTGATTTTGCATGTATGCTAGTGACAATGGACCGTAGCATCTAGGACGATTTGTGGTAGTTTGATGTTGTAATTTGAATCTCTAATCTAATTCACATCAATTCGAATTAGAACGTCACAACACGGTTGGCTTCCATATTATTGTTATAAAACCAAATGCATTAACTTTCTTTGTAATCATTATATTTATTACAAGTAAAAGTTACTATAATTACCAACATATACTCTCTTCATAATGTCATGTACAAAGAACAAAACAAAAGCAAGACTAATTATATTGAAGTTAACAAGTTAACATAACAACAATAATAAATACACAACAATACTAACTCTATGTAAATACTATACACATTGTGTATCTAGGTTTAGATTACCAATGAAAATCATGTTTTATTTATATAAAGAAATGTTTAGAAAGTCCATAAGTTTTACTGTATATAATATTAGTATATCTTATTAACGTAGTTTAAAGCAACTATAACCATCTAATTACTCTAAAGTTTTTCATAAATTGTTAACTCTTACAGCTTATAACTGTTTTATAATCTTCATCATTTTTTACAACACATAAACTATAATACTTGGTTAGATATATTATTGTAAGAATAGGTAGTGTTGTACTGCAGCTGATGGCCCAAGAGGTAACCCAACCCACATTGGGTCAACATACGACATGGGTGGGACAATTTGAACATCGGCCTGGATCTCAGCCAAAATAAACATGCATTCTACTTAATTGGCTCAACTTCTTCTTCTTTAAACAAAAATGCGTACGTCGGAGTTCATTATTTGTTTTTTGACATAATTATCAAACTTATGTTTGAAGCAAAACATTAATAGAAATTAAAAGGTGGGTATCGCTTTTCTATGAAAGAGTCCGTTGGCATAAGCCTTTACAAGAGCTAATAATTTGTGTAATATACATACTTGGTACTTTGGCTATATAAGTAAAGCCTTTTTTAGCCTTTTTGCAAGAAAAGTTTATATGTTTGACCCCTCATGATAAATTAGTTGCAAAGTCTAACCAAATCAAGTTAACCAAGCCAACTCGATTTTTGATCAAGTCGACCTCGAGTTTAAGACTCCAGCTGGATTTTAAATCAGAGTTCGCCGCATCGCGCAGGCACCCCACTAGTAATTACTATATAGAGAAACATCAAACATAACTAAAAAAATATTTACAACTGATCATGTGATTCTTAACAAAATTATCTATACTACATTATAAAGGAGGAGGCATGGACAAATATGTCCAAAGTTAAGATGGTATACCAAGGGTTTCCTTACAAATTTCTAAATTTTACTACTTTCTTCCCTAAATGCGCATGGGATGGGATAACTTTATTTCATTAAATTATCAAAAATTCACAACCAAGTTATCCTTCATTATTTTTGTATCTACATTGAATTATTACATCTTTCTATGGGGTAACTTTATTTCATTAAATTATCAAAAAATTCACAACAAGTTATCCTTCATTATTTTGTAACTACGTTTGTGATACACCCTTGTTTATACTCTCAACCCACTTGAAAAATGCTTAGTTAATAATTATTGTATGTACATGTCTTAGGATCATTATATGTAAATTAATGAGAACCACACGGAATTTGTAGGTTACTATACAGAAGTCCGGTTGAGTTTCACATCTTCTTTCACTACAATAAACTTGATTTTATTCCTGACCCTATGATTTAAATATGCTAGTATGAGTTGCTTGTTTTAGCACTTGAAACATGACTCAAAATGACGACAAACAAAACAAACAAAATGTTAGCAATGTTGATGCTTTTAATTCTCTTATCATCTATAAGGTCCCTCAATTTTTAGGTAGTTAAACAGAAAGCAACATAATTTTTTTTATCCTTATGATAGTGTAGGGCTAAAACAGTGAAACCTACCCACATGCTTTGAGTTTTGAATGTTATATATTTTTTAATTTGATTTATTGACACTGTTATATTTAGAGGCTACATTTACAAGTAATAATTTTACGGTTTTACCCAAATGGGTTCAAAAGAGAATAACTTGCTCAAATCCTCATAACAATATTATTTGTTTGTTTACAATCATATAATCTAACTTCTTTAGCAATGCATTTAAAGTACACTTTGGTGATCTTGTTTTTGCATTAGCAATATTGTAGGTGAAGAAGGACATGTTATATCCTCGAAATGCGAAAATAGACTCAGTTAAAATGTATACAAAATACTTGTGTCTAATGCATATCATGTTCCTATCGCGTATTGTCGACTCCGTCGCAACGCACGAGTTACCCACCAGTCTTTCTTAAATAAGCACACTCCTACGCATGAAACCTTAAAAATTATGTCCAATACGTATCATCATACTAACACAAAAGTCATGTGTTATAAAAAGACTAATCTTTTTAGCTAAATATTCTAGTTTTGCGTCTATCCATATGGTTATTACCACTATTTTAAATTTGTTGATTTGCTTAAAAGTAGTCACATAATGTTCAAACCATATGGTTATTACCGCTATTTTAAATTTGTTAATTTGCTTAAAAGTTAAAAGTAGTCATATAATGTTTAAAAATCAGACGCTTTCATATTCTAGCAAAAGTATAACGTAGATAGGTACAATATTACAAACAAGTAAAGAAATTGATTTTGCCCAAAAGTTGTTCATTGATGAAATGTAAAATAACATAGTAGCAATTATTAAACATCTATATAGTTAACTTGTGATCTTAACTCGATTTTTTATAAGGTGGATGTAACTTTAAAGTTTTCATGTAGGCTAACGATCTTGATGTGTTCATAAAGCACTAAAAAAACGTTGTTGAAACCCATATGTCGTTGTATAAAGTATACCTTAGCTGAAAACACGCTTTTGATTCGTAACGTAAACGTTAGAATTATCAAGGTTATTTATGTACCGTGATGAATTTGGATACATATATAAACCAAATTATATCTTATACGCGTACCATCAAGAAATATGGTAAAAATTAATTAAGGATTACATTACATCACTCCATATGGAGTTGTTCATCTTGACATATATTCAAACATACATATCATATTCAAATCTCATCTGATTCGGATAATTCTTGATTCTATTGACCCCTAAGTTAACTTCCAATCAACCCAATGTCAAAATTGAACCTTCCATCAAAACATTATCTTATAATTACTCAAAACCATCAACATCTCCAAATATCACCCCTTTTAGGACCATCCTACATTCCAACCCCAATATCTCCCAATTTACTAAACCCCACCTCTTAAAAAGACACTTAACCAAAAGCTAACATAACCCCCTACAAACCCACAAAATTTCACAAAATTCCACCAACTAAAACTCAACTTATTAACAAATCATTTAACCATAGAAACACACCAAACTTAAAAACATCCATCCAAACAATTCACTCAACCCTCACCGCACACAGTTACAAACCGTTGATGACAAATGATCCAACCGTCCACATTTAACTTCTAGTTAGATCCCCAATCCGTGTGACCCTTGTATCAACCAATCATATCTCACCTTTATATACATCACATATTATTTAAACCCACACAAATTCATCATATCATTAATCATCTTATCAGTTGAAACATCAATCTTTATATTTTTTGAAACTCTAATTGATGGCGACAGAAAATCCGATTGTGCCTGCACCGGCTAAGAAAGCCCCGGCGAAGAGTAAACCTAGAACTCCTTCTTTGCATCCACCTTACTTTGAGGTATGAGTTGTGCTTATTATTATTATTATTATTTGAATTCGACTCGAATAACCTGAAATTTTAATATTATCAAATGTGAATTTCGGTTTATTTGTATTCAAAGGGAATTGAACCAAATATAAATTGAACCGAATTGTAACACGAAATTCTAATTAGAATTTCTGTATTTGTGATACATAATTAACATATGATTAATAATATTAATAAAACATTTAATCGTGTAACAGATGATCAAGGGAAGCGATTGTTACTAAAGGAAAGAACCGGTTTCAAGCCAATACGCAATCACAAAATTCATAGAAGAAAACCAAAAGAATCTTCCCGCCAATTTTAAAAAGGTTTTGTTAACTCAATTAAAAAAATTCGTTGCAGCCGGTAAACTGGTGAAGATCAAGGCCTCTTACAAGCCCCAGCTGCAAAAACCGCTGCTCCAGCTAAGAAAAAAACTGTTGCAAAGGCGAAAACTGCGGTTAAACCTAAACCGGTGAAGAAAATAGCACCGGCTAAGAAGAAAACGGTTGCTAAACCTAAGCCGAAGGCTGCAGCCAAGCCAAAGACAGTTGCAAAGGCGAAAGCTGGTAGTGTGAAGGCTAAGCCCAAGCCGAAAGTTGCTATGACGTCTACGCCGAGTAAAAAGGCGCCTGCGGCGAAGAAAGTGGCGGCTAAGAAGGCGGGTGTGAAGAGCTTGAAGCCTAAAGCGGTGATAGCAAAGAAAGCGACTGGGTCGAAGGGGACGAAGAAGTGAGATAATAATATGTTTGTGTTGTTTTAGAGATGTTATGTTGTTTGGGGTTTTATAGAGTTTGTTTAGGTAATTAGTTGGTTTTATTAGTTATTGTAACTGTTAGCTATGTATGTAACATGTCTATGTTTCTGATCTAATCGTAGAAGTGTCTTTGTACATGTGGTTTTTAGAGATGTAAATGTTGTTTCGAGCTTTGTTTGAGATGATGCCAATTTGTTGATGTAGTGTTAGGACAAATGAACGGGCATGAAAAGGCTTTGGCTCGTTTAGGTTCATTGACGAGCCATACGTTATGAGTGATTTTGAAATATGAGGGTTGAACCGAGCATCGCGACTTAGGCTTGGATTGGTTATAGTAGGGCTGTACACGAGTCGAGCCAGGCTGAGCTCGAGCTCGAAATTAAACGAGCCAGCTCGGGCTCGGCTCGTTTTTCTAGTTGAGCTCGAGCTCGGCTAGTAAATGTTCGAGCTGAGCTCGAGCCAGCTTGTTTTTTTTTTTTGTTTTTTTTTTAATTTTTTTCACAAAGATTTATAAAATTAAAAACAAAAAAAAATGAAATAAAAATTACACATATACATATGTATAATTTTTAATTTTTCTAAATTAGGGTTTATTGGATTATGAAGAGGTGAGATAGATAGGTAATATGAGTGGTTTTCAAAATTTGAATTTTAGAATTGGTTTGGAGCCAAAATATATTACTTTCTTCTATATATTAATTACACATACACAAGCCTGAGTCGAGCCATATGTCGAGCGATCGAGCCGAACCACGAGTTGAGCCATCGAGCCGAGCCACGAGCTGAACACACCCTGGCTCGAGCTCGGCTCGGCTCGAAAACAAAACGAGCCTTTCGAGCGAGCTTTTTTCAAGTGAGCCTCGAACCGCGGGTTTTTTGTACACCCCTAGGTTATAGCCCCTAGGTGACGGGTTGGTAACATTGCTAATGTGTAAATGGATTGCAATTTGCAACCTTGATTACATACGCAACCTTTGCGTCTAGAAGAGTTGATGAGGACTATAGGGATAGATTAAACACAAGTATATGTTAGATTAGTGTCATTGTAATCTATTGACATAACTTGTTTATGTTTTTCTATTTTTTTTCTTTTGCGAAAATTCAAACTTAATTTGTTAAGTACAAGGAGTTATAACATGTCAATCTGTTTTATTTATCAGACGGATACCAGTAACAGATTCAAAATCAAATTATTTTGGTGTTTGATAGAGTATAATGCTTGCCTCCTTCTATTGATTTACAATCTATATGTATCAATACAATTAGGGTCTCTATTTATGGATAGAGATTATCACATAATTACAATTCAAATCACAATATATATTCTACCTATTACACCCCCGCAGTCGAAGCGGGGGAGGCCGGATGCTGAGACTGTCTCTGAAATCTTCAAATAACACACGAGGCAGGCCTTTAGTGAAAATATCTGCAACCTGAAACCGAGTCGGAACATGAAGAATGCGCACGTGACCCCGTTGAACCTGTTCGCGGACAAGTGAATATCCAGCTCGATATGTTTGGTGCGTTGATGTTGTACCGGGTTCCCAGATAGGTAAATGGCACTGACGTTGTCCACAGTAGACCAGAGTGGCACGAGTCAGTGGATGACGCAGCTCAAGTAGTAAATTTTCTCAACCAGCATATTTCAGCAACAACATTAGCTAACCCCTATATTCGGCTTCAGCACTGGAACGGAAACCGTGCTCTGGCGTTGGATGACCAGGATATGAGAGAGTCCCAAAATAAATGCAGTAACCACTGGTGGAGCGTCTAGTGTCTGAACCCCGGCCTAGTCGGCGTCTGTGTAGGACACAAGAGTCTGGGAGGAGGAGCCCCGAAGCGTGATGCCGTTAAGTAGAAGTACCCTTTATATATCTGATAATTCGTTTTGAGGGCATTCCAGTGGTCAATCCTAGGAGAGTGCATGTACATGCATACTGCTGGACGACATAAGAGATGTCTGGCCGAGTGAATGTAAGATACTGTAGAGCGCCGGCCAGACTGCGATATAAGGTGGGGTCGTGAAATGGTTCACCTGCGGTCGCACTGAGCTTGCTGTTAGTGTCAACTGGTGTGGCAACTGGGTTACAGGATTGCATACCTGCACGGGTGATAATCTCGCTGGTGTAAGACTGTTGCGAGAGGAACACGGTGTTATTGGTACGAGACACAGAAATACCCAAGAAGTAGCTGAGGGGACCGAGGTCCTTCATGGCAAATTCGCCAGCAAGCTTAGCCTGAGTGAGTTGCGAAGCTGATCAGAAGACGTGACGAGAAGAATATCATCAACAAATAATAGAAGATAAGCAGTGTGGGTTCCCTGATGGAGCGTGAACAGAGAAGCATCGCTCTTGCTGTGGTGAAACCCAATGGAGAGAACAAAGTCGGTGAACCGCTGGTACCAGGCCCTGGGTGCCTGTTTAAGACCATATAGAGATTTCTTGAGAGAGCAAACATAATCAGGAAACCGTTTATCGCGAAACCCCATAGGTTGATACATGTATACCGTTTCATGGAGATTCCCGTGAAGGAAGGCATTGGTGACGTCCAACTGATGAACGGACCAACCTTCGAAAGGGCAATCGACAGAACTGTCCGAATAG